>PVIY010012690.1:0-61190 GCA_004026745.1 Myrmecophaga tridactyla
CATACGAGGGCACTCTTTTCAAAGGCACAGACTCTTCAACCTCCTGCGCGGAGCATCACCGACTTCTGGGCACGCTAGAACCAATTTTATGTTTCCTCAGATTTTTGAGCATCTCTCAACAAATCCTAACGGAATAAGATACTAAGGAGGAGGTGGGTCTCCCGTGGCGTGCCTTTCTTGTGTCATTTGATACTTGGCCTGTACCATTCTATGTGATCAATTATTTCATCACACACACATCCTGTAGCCCAGAACTTCCCTCCTTCCCCCACCCTCTCCCCCCGTCCCGGCCCGGGTTTGCCTGGGAAACATTTATTTTTCCGTGTCCCTATCTAAATTTTACTAACTGGGATTTCTGGAGCACACTCTCCTACTTCTTGGATTATGGAGGTGGAAGAAAGTGAATACTTGTGGGTTTGCTGTTGGCTCTATGGATAAAGCCCTTCTGCATTTTAAGCAAATAAAGCAAAAATTCAAGAAACAGTAGAAAAAGACAGGAGAGAATCCTGATCTTGTTTTAGCCATTCCTGTGTCCTTGTCTTTCCCAAGGTTTGGATGATAGAGCTAAAAAATATTACTATTTTATTTAAGATTGTTTGAATTAAAATTCCACATTATGTTACCCCCCCCAATCCTGGTTGATATGATAACACAGGTGAACCCTAGTGATACGGATTTGCGGTTTCATATTTTCTTGACTTTATGTATTTTGCCCCTTTTCCGGTTTTACTATTTTTGTTCCCTTTATCCCCTTATTTACCCCAATACTTCTTTAGCTATAATGTGCATAGGAATCTCCTGGGGATCTTGTTAAAAATGCAGATTCTGAGTTAATAGGTCTGGAGTGGGGTCTGAGATACGTGTTTCTAACAAGCCCCCTGGGTGATGCTGACCTGCTGGTCCCAGGATCACTGTTTGAGCAGCAACGCTGTGAAAAATGAATTGTAAACCACTTTTGGGGGGTGCAGCCAGGCACTATAATAACAACAGTAATAGTGATTGCTAACACGTGCTCAGTATCCTCAGGTACAAGGCATTGTTCTAAGCACATTGTTCCAAGTCCCATTACTGAAAACATGCATTACCTCATATCACACAACAGCTCTGAGCTAGATACTGCTATTATTTCTAGTTTACAGATTAGTTTGTTGTCAGTTTTAGTCTCCCCCCCCCCTTTTTCATCCTTGTTGGCTCAATTTTCTTTTTTGAATATGTAGATCATTAAAATGAATCTCAAAGTGAAAACTTTACAAAAATGTATACTTAAAAAAGTACCGCTCCGTTCTGTGTTCCTTCTACCTATTCTAATACCCTGTGTGTAAACAACTTCATGATTTTCAGGTTTATCTTCCAGCGTTTTCTTTTGTACAGCTAAGCAAATCTATGTGTGTTCTTGTTTCTCCTTTCTTACGCAAAAGGTGGCACATCCTGTCTTCTCTTTGACACTTACCTTTTTTTTTTACTTCCTAATATCTTATGGAAATTATTCTGTCACCTCACAGAGATCTTTCTCATTCTTTTTTTTTACAGATACATAATTCTCCATTATGTAGGTGCGACAGTGTATTCAATCACCTATTTGGGGCATTTAGGTAGTTTCCACTGTTTTGCAGTTACAAATTTAGCTTGTGCATATATATTTTCATATTATTGGACTTGTATCTTCAGAGTAAATTCCAAGTGATGGGATGGCTGTCTGCTAAATCCCATATTTAGGTAAATGCATATTTATTTTCTTAGCTATTGCCATAATCCCCTTCTTAGAAGTTATGTAATTTTGCATTCCCATCAGCAATATATGAACGGCTCTGCGTTCCACAGCCTTGCTAAGCTTGAATTATTTAGCTTTTGAATTTTGCCAGTTCAATAGATGAGAAATGGTAGTTGAGTGAGTTTAATTTGCATTTCTGTTATACTGAGTGAAGTTGAACATCCTTTCATGTTTAAGGGCCATTTTTGTATGTTTTTTGTGAGTTATCTTTTCATGTCTTTTGCCCATTTTTCTATAGAATTTTGGCCTTTTCCACCTCAATTTTTAAAGTTTAAAAATTAGAGATATTAGTTCTTTATCTGTGTTAACGTTATTTATGTGTATATATGTGTCTTGTATATGATTTATATATATGTTTATCTGTGTTTAACAAATATATTATCTCATTTTCTGGTTTGTTTTTTGACTTGAAACTTTATTTTTGATGATAGAAAACACTGTGGTAGATTTCTAAACATTTTATGTATATTTTTCTACTTAATTCCCACATGATTTCCATGAGTAGATATTTTTTCCTGCCATATTACAGAAGAACAGACAACCTGATGTTAAGTGACTTACTAAAGGACATTAGGCTAATAAATAGTATCATGTTGGGTTTGCAAGTACTTATGTATTCATTCAACAATTGAAATTTTTCAAATACTCTGTGGCAGGCATTGAGACTACAGTAGTAAACTGCTGTAGAATTTACAGGCTAGTTGGGGGAGAGGAGGACAGAGTTTGGTCAGATAATCACATTAATAAAAGTTTAATTGTAAAGTTGGATAAATGCTCTAAAGGAAAAAAATATGCATGTATGGGCACATTTATAAATAAAACCCAATCCAGATTAGGAAGGAATGGAATATCAAACATCAGGAATCAACTAGAGAGAGGGATGGGGAGGGGCCAGTTCTAACAAAAGCTGTGTGAATGCAAGTAGTGTGACACACTTGAGGAACAAAAAGAATCATGAAGAAGGTCACTGTGGAAGGAGCACAAAAGTAGAGGGATATAAATACAGTTGGAGAGGAAGGCAGGGCCAGATCAGGCAAGCCCTGAGAGGTCATGTTAAGAATTTTGGTTTTTGTCTTAAGAGCAATGTGAACTTAGTAAAGTATTTGAGCATAAGGCGGTGTGATCATATTTGCATTTTGGAAAGATCCATGTAGCTGCTGCTTGGAGGATGGATTGGAAGGATACAGATGGATGCAGAGCAGGACCAAATGCTGACTACCGTATAATTCAAGTAGAAGAGATTGAGTCTGCAAAGAAGACTGAGAAAATACAAACAGAATAGTAGTGGGGAAGCTGGAAGTAGTTAAGGGCAAGGCCATCACTAGATTTTATGAGAATTAGAAAGCAATACCTTTATAGGAAAGCCAAATTTTCAAGTCATCTCCTCTAGCAGAGGCACTCCTACTGACAGAGGGCATTAGCCTTGTCAGAAAAATTAGGCATCTGCTTTCTCTGAACAGATTCAGCTCCACTACAGGGCCTTGGTGAACCCGATTGTAAGCTATTTTAGCTGTTATCATGGTCAAGACAAGGCATATTGGTGCAGCACAAACTGCACAATTGATTTCAGTGTGTTTGGCAAGAGAAGAGAATGTATCAAGAAGCCGGATATGGTCAACAATGTCACCAAGTTTTGATAGGTCACATAGGAAGAGGACACACCAGTAGAATGTGGAGGTCATTGGGACCTGGAGCAAGATCTATTTTGATGGAGTGATGGTCACAGAAGTCAGATTTCAGTGAACTGAGAATTAGATAGAAGGATAGGAAGGTGATAACTTGTATAATTAAAGGCTTCAAGAAGTTTGGTTGTGAAAGGGAAAGAAATGTATGGTGTCAAGGGAAGTTATTTATCTGTTTTTTTATAGCTAGGAGAGGTTGGGCATGTTTAAATATAGATAGATAGGATCCATTTTATGGAGATTTCAAGAAAATACCAAGGAAAGAAGGAATGATTTATAGGAAGTGTGGGAAGATAGTTCTCCATGGACTTCTCACATTTTTGCATGTGACAGCTTTTTTTTTTTTTTTTTTGCATGGGCAGGCACTGGGAATGGAACCTGGGTCTCTGGGATGGCAGGTGAGAATTCTGCCATTGAGCCACCCTCACACCGCCCACGTGAGAGCTTTTGTACCTATCTTTTTGAGGATGCTTGTATAGCAAACAGCCTTAGAAGATAGCAGTAGTGTCTCTTTTCAAAAAAGAGGGCAGGTTTGTGTTCTGTCTAGGATAATAAAGCAGTGTCTCCTTCTGGGGTTACGACTGGATGGGTTGGCTAGGAGCCCCTTTAAAGTATTGGTTTCCTAAGCTCAGGGTTCCTCAGCTCTGATGTAAACCCACTGTGTACACAGCACCCATCTGGGTCCACCTCCATTTCACCCCCATGGGACCTCTGGGAAGATAGTTAGGGTGACCATCTTGAACATGAAGTTCATGCTGCCTGCTGTGCTGTAAATAATAAAATCCCTTGTCTCTGACCCAGGAGTCTTGTGTCTTCTGCTAGCATCTGCAAAACAATGCAGGCAGGATAAAATTCCAGACCCTTCACAGTTCTTGACAGTAAGTTCTCTGAGAAGCAAGAGGGGATTGAATCCAGAGCACTGTAGAAGAACTGGCCTGAGATAGGGAATGGATTTATGATTGTTTTAGCATTTTTTTCTTTATTACTGATTTTCATCCATTTAATTATGATGTGACTTGGAGAGGTTTTCTTTGTGTTTATCCTGCATAGAGTTTGCTGAATTTTTTGAGTATGTAGGACTAGAGATTTCATCCAATTTGGAAAATTTTTGGTTATTTTTTTTTCAAATAAATTGCAAGCTCATCTGTGTGTGAAGTTGCCTATTTTATATATTCCAATAAATTGGATTGCACTGTCTCACCCATCTGTTCTTGATGAAGACTGGCAGTTGTAGGAAATTTTAATTTTATAAATTCGTAATATGTTGTGATTTATTTTCTTATTCTAAATAAATGTTCACTTTTGTACATAATCTTGTATTCATAATTTTGCAACCTATTTCTTAAAGGAAGTGCACCGAATTGGTTTAATCTTCAGGTCTACAAAACCTGGCTCTGCCCCTAATGTCTCATGCAAGCATGGGGAGATAATTAGGAGTTGAAATGAGAGTGTCATTTAAAGAATAGGTATAATATGTTGTTCAGCTCTGCTGAAACAATTCCTGAGTGTCTCTTTTGACTGAGAACCAGGTTTGTTTTCTTGATTATAAAGGCAAGGCAGGGCAGGGCAAATATGCTATTCCGGGCACTTTATCAACTGCTGAGCATTTGTGTGCACTAATGGTTTGAAACAGTCCTAATGGACTAATCCAAAGGTCCAAAGTCTCAGAGAAAGGGGGAGCCCTGAACCTATCCCTGATTCCCAACCCAGTATTTGATCCATCCAAATGGAAGATTTCAGAGGTATTTTTGCACAAATACCTACCTTGATCATCTAAACAAATGGCTGAAATTTCGCCATTAGAAACTCGTTCTTTTGGATCACTAAGCATTTCAGAGTTTAGCACGCCTTGTTAAAATATAAGCATTTCTGAGTTTAGCATTCCTTTTTAAAATATAGCTCCCTTGGGAAAAATTATAGCTATTATTATTATTATTATTTGCATGGGCAGGCACTGGGAATAGAACCTGGGTCTCTGGCATGGAAGGTGAGAATTCTGCCACTGAGCCACCATCACACCGCCCAATTATATGCCTTATTTTAATTAACATTTTTATGAGGTAAATATGTTAATGTCTGCTACAGTTTCTGACATTCAATACATCTTAGTTCCCCTTTCTTTCTTCTGTATAAAGGTTGGTTTTCATCTGTAGGGTTGGGACACAGGCAGGTTTTCTGTGGTGTGGGAAATTGTATGGGGGTTCATCTTACGGAAAGAAACCCGAAGATAACTTTCTTTCTTTGCTGTTTTACCCAGGCTTCAAAGGTAGAAGATGCTAGAAAACAAGTATTCTGTGACAGAGAGAGACCAAAGAATCAATTTCAATTCACTCAAAGTATCAAGGCAAAAGCAATTACATTAGAATAACAAGTGATTGGGTTTCTTCTTTAGTTCTTAAGGGAGATGTTTAGTTTCTGTCAAGGTGATTGTAGAGGTGTTCAAAAGTGTCTGACTTACCAAAATATATCTGCTTTCCGTGAACAATAACCTGAAGGGGTTATTGTAATAACTTCGGTGTGAATTTACTGTCTCTAGTTTTACCAACACAGTATTCCTTACACATGCTTTGTGCTTTTTTATTATTCACATATGTAGCTATGTATTATTCTGCCAGTACTCTCAACATAAAAAGTTATGTTTTCCAGACTTAACTTCTCTTTCTCTGATGTATTGGCATGAGTTCTGGATAGTGGGTCCAGACACTGGAATAAGGTAATAAGGCCACTAGAGAGTGACAGACTTTTCCATTTTCATTGCATGGTCTCCTATGTCTATAAAGACAGCATCAATTTCCATTCAGGTTGGATTTTTTTTCAAAAGACTGTAAAAATTCATTTATAATAAGCACCCAAAGGACTAAATGGAAGATGCAGTAATAATTACAAGACTTTCTCGCCTCTGAACTGGGATTCTTTTAACAACAGCTGATATTTTTTCTAGACAATAAATAAACCAGTAGTTACTTTTTGTATTTACTACTATATGTTTCATGTGAAACATGTTATTTTGCATGTGAAGTTTGGAGCCACTCTGGAGAAGTATGAATCCTTAGTAAAATTCTTGTCAGACAATTAAAAATTCCTTCTGTTATTATTTCTCAGCTGTCCCCTTCTTTTTCTTAACCTGCTCCAACCACTCTTGACACAAGGCCAGACTGAACTTAACAAAAGCCATCTGCTTAAAACCCTCCAATGGCTTCCTGGTGAAAACTGAAATATGTGGGTTTAAGAAACTGTCTTCCATCCTACCCCCACTTCTGACGCCTCCAGCAAAACTGGCTATCTCATTAGGCTGTTCTTAAGCCCCTCAGATTCAAATGACATGTGGTTCCCCTAAAGTGTCTAGGTGCTACCTTTGGGTCTTTGCATGTATTGTCTATGTCTAGAATATAAGGAAAATGGCTAAATTAAAAGTGTGACTTCATAATTGCTATTTTAATGATGAAACAGAAAAATAGATAAAAGTTTCTGACATTATCTTTCTGAACCTGCCCAGGCTTACAAATCCTACATAAACTTTAATTAAAATGAATAAAGTCAAATGACCTTCAAATGGCTTTTGCACATAATTTTTATTTAAGCATGGGCTTGTAGCTTGGTTCACCTTAGAGTGCAACCTTTTAGTTATCTTAATAGACAGTTCAGGGCTATGGGGCCATTATAATCTTGCTGGTGTTGTACAACTTCATCAGAAGGTATGAATATGACCCACAGGAAAAACAGTCCACGAAGAGAACACAATGAAAACATCCACTGTTTTACAAATCACTCTGTTACCACAGACACAAAATGGCAGTTACTGTTAGTAAATCAGCCACAGAACAATTTAAAAAAATCTTTAGACCAGGAAAATGGGAACTCCTCAGTGGGGAGCAGGGGAAATAAGGTCTTCACCCACAGTTTTTAAGTAGAAAATATTTTAAGGTCAAGCATTTTTCTTATCCACAAAACAACGCTAAACCAACATACATTTTAAGAAGCATATTAAAGGAGATGCAATTTTTACAACTATCTTCTTGAATAGGTATTTCAGTGAACTTTCTGCAGAGTATAAGTAGCTCAAATTTCAGCAGCAAAATATTGCAACATAACAAGTAAATACAGTGTCAATGTGTTATATTGTAGAAGAGAATACATAAAGGACAAACTGATAATTTAATCATATAAAACATGATACGTAGCTGAAATACAGTCCACTTAAATAGCCTTGTGACCAAGAATGTTAAATACTGTACTAAATGCCAGTTAAAACATAAAATCTCTTAAATTTTTGTGCTTAAAGTTATTTTATTCTGTTAAACTATGTCTTACTCTCAATACTGCCACTGTAACTGATTTTACAACAGATCACAATTTGCACAGACACATCAACATTAAGACATTTACTTATGAGAAAATAAGTCACTTGTCATTAGTTCACAGTGTGGGAAAGTGATGTATACTCTGTTTCGAGAAGGGCTTTCAGCAAGTCCTCCACAGAAGTTTCCTGATACCAAATGCAGTGTGAGATTTAAAAGAATAGAAAGCAACACATCACATGTTGGAAGGAAAAGTAAACGTTTTGATTCTTCATGGGTATCGTCTAAGTGACCTTCGTCTTCTGTTGTAGAAATGCCTGAGCCCATGTTGTCGTGAAAAATTCATCATGTAATTTTGTTTGCGAGTGCTGTTAAAAACCAAACAGGGTGGAGGCAGGGAGGGAAAGAAGAAAGAGCATGTAAGTCCCATCACTGAAAGCACAATCTATTCTAGGTCCTAATTTACTCTGATATTTATTTGAAAAAAAATATCAGGGTTAACAGGTCATGCTAACGTTACCCCCCAGGGACAGAGTAACTAGTCTGACATCTGTATTTACCACCTTTGGCCTTGACGAAATCTCTTTCTTTTTATGACTGAGAACCTCATCTCAATTCTCCAAACCAGATAAAATGGTATATTCCCTTGATTCATAGCAAAACAGATCATAACTGTTTTTTTTCCTTATTTTTAATTTTAATTTTATTCTTGAATCTTTACTAAGAACATTTACTTGATTGGCCCTATTAACTTATTTAAATGCACCTTTAAAAAGTAGGAAAAATAATTTTGTTTCTTTAGCAAGCTACATTCTCATTTAAAGCTTAGACAACAAAAACAAAATAAAAACAAACTTGCTAGCTGACATGGCTTCTCAAAGTAAAATGAGGAGGTAAGTCTTTCTCAGAACACTGGATTCCATTGTCTTCCTAAATCAATAGGCAGCTATGGACATATTATATAAATATGGCCTTATGAAAGGGGGATTCCACTGAAAAGAGATCATAAAATACCAAGAAAGTATAACTGACTACAGAATTGTATATATGTGTGTATATGTCCCCTCCCCCTTACATGTACATATATTTATACTATATGTGAAGCTGATGAAAATACTGAAAATGGATTTCAGGAGCCTGTAGGTAATTACACAATGCTGGTGGTCATGGCTGCTACTTTCAAAAGGGTCATTTCTTACAACACTACTGAAAAGAAACATCTCTAACACACTGACCTGAGTGACAGCGTATCTGCCCGTGGCATCGGTGTATGGGTTATAAATGTGTGCCTACCAATATTTTCCACATTCACTGAGTCTGCTGATTGCTTTCATGGTCCCAAAGACCTTTTCCATTTAATTTCATGGGATTGTCTAATACATCAGGAGTGGGATAATGTCATGTTGTGATGTGATCTCACAATAAAGGTCTATATGACAATGAACTTGAGTTAGGGTAAAGAAGAGGGAAAGAATAATTTTGTATTAAGCAGCCTGCTCTCCTGGGTTATCAACAATCAATATACTAGTCAAGGTATAAAATGATACTGTTTTACCTAATGTCTTATACTAATTACAGTGCTAATAATTTTCCACCCTGGATTTCTACATTATCAAAACACTAGAAACTATAAAATGGAAACAAAGCATATACTCTGGAGACATTGTAAAAAAAAAAAAAAGTAAAACAAGAAACATAAGGTTTTGTCTTTAGGTAGCTTTGCTAATGTTCCCCCATCACTCCCCTCCCCACCGCGCCGCCCCCCACGGCCCCAACTTTCCCCAATGAGGCAATATCTCATGTATGGACTAATTTGATCAGTTTCAATTTCAGATTTGAAGGATGAAACTAATTTACCCATCATTTATTAGATGCTATACATACTAATTGCTGGCTATGTAAAATAGTCAAATTAAAATTTTAAAAAGGACAATGACCTAATGTATTGAACTTATCAAGTGTCAGGAGAAAGATGCCTGTTACTTCTTTCCTCACAAAATCTTGGGACAGGACCTTGCTGTCTTCCTGAGATGGCCTACATCACCCTCTGACCCTTCACCTGAGCTAGTATCGCGGCCTCTAAACTCACCTCCTCATCTCAACTCTTTCCTCTTAGGAAAGAGATTCCATTGAAAATAGGCTGTGAAATACTAAGCATAATTGGATGTATAATCGCATGTATGTCTGTGTATAATCCTACACATACATATAATCGATTTGCACACCAGTTTTAGCAACTTTCCCTTAAATGCTGGCTTTACTTTGCCCCAAACTCAATCATAATCTTGTCTATGGAGCACCATATAAGGTAATTTAGCTAGGTATTTCAAGACCTCTACACATTTAATTCCATTCTGCTTTTCAGGTCTTTTCTTCCATTATACTACTGTATAGACTTCTCTATTCAAAATTGCCTTGAGCCTTTTCTACCTGCCTCACTGGCCCATCTCCATCATTCCTTCTTTTTTATTGTAAATTTCTATCACATTTTCTTTATTGTCCATCCCCTCCAGAAGTGATTTCCCCCCCTACTTTGAACGCCCACAATGCTCATTTTCTGCTGTGCATGGAATTTGTGTTCATATCTTGCCTCCCCTCAACTGAACTTCCTCTGCTGCTAGGAGCCTGCACCCCACCTCCCCCACCCCCCACAATGTTGAGCCTCTGCCTGACCCGTGGGGTGTCAAGGCATGTTTGTTGAACTTTTTGTGACTTACTGATTGGATTCCTGCTGTAAATCATTACTCTTTAACTATAAGGAATAATTGCAAAGTTAAAGCAATGAAAATTATTCTCTTGAAAACGTTTAAAAATATAAGGAACTCAAAGAGAATTTTAAATAGTCGAAATATTTTACACTGAAGAAAAAGATAAGCTCAGAACCTCAAGACATTTCATTATCTCAATGCAACCTAGCTTGATGCTCTCAAAATATGGGAGCAAAGTGATATTTAATTCTGACAAAAGTTGACATGCATGTTCAATGGTTTTAAAGCAACTTCTCTATGTAATTATTCACTTATGGAACTGATTTAAATTCTCCATCTTTATATGTAAGAATATAAATATTAGCAGCAAGAAAGTAAATATTAGATGGATAATTTAAATTATCAGGTCAATAGTGGAAGCTTACATTGCATTTAGAGACATTTTGATTCATGAGGTTCTTTTCTGAGTAAGTTTGTGTAACAGTAGCATATCTTTGGATCCCTGAGAATATTCATATGTATACAGTAATGCATTTGAACAGATGCTAATGTGTTTATAAATTCACATTATCAAATGGCCACATTTTCAACATCCTTGAAATTAATTGGTAACTTGGTATGTAAAACATAAATACCAATCTCTGGAGTCAGGTTGGAATGTAATGAAGGAAATTTTTCCAGTGCATAATTTTTTTTTCAGTGCATAAGCTTTTAAAAATCAACCACCCACCATGGGAAGCTATACCAAAATGCTGTCTGCTTCTAGGACCTTTAAATAAATAGATATATTATTAAGCAGTAATAGTGCCTTCTAAAATGTCTAACTTATAATATTGGGCATAAAGGAAAATTAACAAGTTTAAATATCTTATTTTTGTGTGTGTGGGTAGCAAATCCAAGAGTCCTATTTTTGTTCTGATACATATATATGTATAGTTGCGGATAATCTTGAAATTGAAATAATAATAGGTGTGATGGAATTTTTAAGATTTACCTTTTCACTGCAATTACAGAGGGAAGTCATTTGCATTATAAGTTCAATGAAAGTAAGTAATATTCATCCCAAGAGACATCAACTATGATCCTTGACATGTCAATTTGCTTAGGCCATGGATAAATAAAGGTCCATTTTTAAATTCTCCTATTAGGAGTTAAAGTCATCGAATGAAGAGAGAATGAACATTAATAGTATCTTGGAAATGCTGATTTAAATTTCCTTATGGCTGAGGGAGTTTAGGGAAGTAGAAGGCATATGGAACTATAAATGCTTCCCTGTTTCTGCATAGGAAATGCACATGGATATTGCAAGATCCTTGAAGAACCAGGGACTCTGTGCCTTTTTGAACTGTAATCTTCACTGAAGCCACAATCTTAGCTCGTCCAGTTTCACAATTGATTTTTTTTTTTCATGGGCAGGCACCGGGAATCAAACCTGGGTCTCTGGCATGGCAGGTGAGAACTCTGCCTGCTGAGCCACGGTGACCTGCTACAATTGATTTTTAATGGAATTCTAAGAGGATTGGAGAAGATAGAGAAATGGCAGAAGCTCAGATTGGTAATTTGAGCTCACAGAAATTTTGGCATTTTTACTGATCAGCAATTTATTTCTATCAAAACACATGGTAAAAGAAATAATGATATATATGAATGCAGAAATAAGAATCTAGTGCACTTTTAGACAGCACATCTTTCAGAGAACTACTGATGATTGTCAGATAGGAAGCTGCCATTGAAACCAATCAGTAAATTTTCCCTGCATACAGGATGCTGTGCATTTTACTTTCAAGGCCATGCATTTTCAGGAAGGCAACATATAAATAAATATAGGGTACACCGATCTAAAAAATACTGTAGATTTCATATTTTTTCTCGGCTAAATGTGTATTATAATATATATGTCTGTAGCAGGAGTTTTAAGGGTTAAATGAAAACTAGCATAATATATACACATATTCAATAAATGACAACCATTTTACCTTTTTTCTTAAGTTTTAAAGTATCTCAATTAGAGCACAAATGTAAATGTATATTAAGGGTGGCCAAACCTACCTAAGAGTAGAACTCACAAGTATCATGAATACATCCAAGCCCCTCTGCCAATTCATTAACTTAAGATAACATTGATAAATCAAGGCACCCTCACACATCTTCAGCACTGTCAGTCTTTCGAAAGAAATTACATTTAATCAGAGCCCATAGCTCTTTTCCACACATTTCTATTTTCACTTTTCCCTCATAACAAATTTACAAACTGTGAGTCCTTCAAGGGCACCTAGCACCATGCCAGGCACAGAGGAGGAACTAAATAAAATTTGTTGCCCAATGAAGGAATGTAGATTGGCATTCTGGTCCATGCTGATGTGCCTAACACGGCATAAATTTGGGAATTATCTCAATTTGGCTGATTTCTTAGTTTATATGATATAAATTTCAAATATACCAGTAGATCCCAAATACATTTATAAATTTTTCATAGGTGTTTTTTCTTTTTCAGATACAAAGGTCTTCTACAAAACTTCTTAGTTAACTGAGATGACCCTGATGAAACTATCAGCAAACAGTTCCCCAGATTTAGTAAGAGGACTTACCTTACTCTAGTGGAAAACCAATGACAGCAAATAATGAAATATAACACAAGTTAAAAAATGCCTTTCAATGCATGCAGCACTGTGATTAGTCATAAAAGTCTGATCAGGTTTAGACGCAATATGGGATTTTTCATCTCTTTTGAAAATAAAAATTAAAGACGTTATTTCTTATTCTTCTATATTCAGATATACATATATTTAACTTTTCTATGTAATGCAACATGCAATATTTTGCTCATAACAGTATGTCAAGGTACATGGGCTATAGTACTTTGGCATAAATGCTGCATAAAAAGTACAAATATTAAAGTAATAGATTAATAGCCACTATTATTAATTTTATTTTCTGATTTGTCAATTATTTACATTTTAGGAAATACTTATTCCTGAATATATTAAGGAACTGGCTTTTGAAAATACAGAAGTCCTCCATATTAAATAACAGTCAAATTTAATAAAGGATAAATATGCTTTGCAACAAATGTAATATGCTCATCTCCATAAATCATTTGTGCCAAAAAAGTGACAGTATCTTGGTAATGAATAGCATGAAGGGATGGTCGTGATGGAACTCACATTATTAAAATCTGATAAATGCGTTAAGACCATAGTTAGCAATATATTGGTTTTCAATTCTTGTGGTAACTCACTTTTTAATACATCAATTTAAAAAGGCCAACTCTTTACTGAACAATTTGCCTTCAAGGTACACATGCAAAAATTGGCCCACTTCATTATACACATGACAGGTTGTGATTTACACACGTACACAGGAAATATGATGTGTGAATGAAATGCAAAATTGGGTGAGGGAGATTCTTAGGATAAAAGCACAAGTACCCCCCCACCCCCAAAATAAAGGTTAAGAGGGAGAATTCTCTTTTATCCTAAGAAGAACCCCACCAGCATGGATCTTGTAAGGGATCTGCCCAATGTATTCACAAATATTTACCGGAAAACAAATATTCTACGCTAGCAAATGAATTCAAAGAAATTAGATTTCTGACACTTGTTTATCAAGGATTGGGTTATGCTACTTCGTTCAGACTTTACAGAATAAGGACTTTTTTTATAAACTAGTGAGGCTGGAAAAAATGATTTCTCAGTTCAGTTTTATCTCATATATGGTAGATTAGCAGGGGCTAATCATCATGAAGGACTTTTTTTGTGCAGGTTTTATTGAAAAAACATCATCAAATTCTATACTCTCAAACAAGTATGAGACATAGGTGACTTTGCTTGTTAAATACTAAAAGGGTGTTTGTTTGCTTTTATCTTTATGGTGTGGGGCTTGTCAGTCTGTATATCCATATTTGTGAAATTCAAATTCTTCCACATATAGTATTTTTGAGTTAAACCATTAAATTACAAAATATATTATGTTTCTTCTTCTTCATTTCAGATACACTCCTAACCTTGAAATATTTTCAAAAGTACCAAATTTGCTCTCATCAATCTTGTATACTTTCTTGGTTATTATGGGCAGTGCTGAAGTTAAATAAGATACCATGCGTGACGCTGTCTTTCTCTCTAGGGACTTTTAGCATGTGTCCTTGGTGCACACGCACAAAAGCAAAACTATGGTAATAAAGCTAGATTAAGGCCAATCTTCACTTAAATGGGAAAACACACTCCAAAAATTCTTAAGTGAAATGTATGCCCCCAACCATTAGTTGCAAAAACATATTAGTAGTCCATTTTGCTGCTATCTAATCAGGTA
Organism: Myrmecophaga tridactyla; assembly: GCA_004026745.1. Taxonomy (NCBI): domain Eukaryota; kingdom Metazoa; phylum Chordata; class Mammalia; order Pilosa; family Myrmecophagidae; genus Myrmecophaga; species Myrmecophaga tridactyla. The sequence continues at coordinate 14,768 of PVIY010012690.1, forward strand.
GGGCTTGTATCTATGAAGAGATGCACCCCATTCTGCTTTTCTTTCCTCTCTGCTTGAGGACTAACATTACTAATTCATATAACTAAATGCTCTTATGCAAAGTATAGTTAATTAAGAGGATATTTTCAATTAATAGGACTCTAGGGAAGTATTCCATCTCTTTATTTCTAAATATACCTCTGCTATGCAAAAGTTATAATTAGTAATATTTGTGAATCACGACATGAACGTTGGCTCACTTCTTTGTGATTCATCTGAACGACTCATGGGGAAATGACTATATTTTATTTTTCTGAATTCTCTGGAACTTCCTCTTTATTTTAAACAAGTAAATGGAAAGAATTGAAATAATTATTTTATAGAGCTATCCATTGCATATTTATTGTTATTGAATGCTGTAAAACTTTTGTGACTCTTAAAAAAAAAGGTACTTTTAAAAGGTACAGTGGCAGAGAAATGTTACATCCTAAGAGCAAAACATCAAAAACCATAGTTCTTAAAAATATAGTTTCTTAGTATTGTATTTTTTAAACAATTCATTTATTGAACTCAGTTTCATGAGGTATTTTTCTCTCTCCAGAAAAAGGAGGAAAATAAAGTAAAAGTAACTCCTTTCATTTTAATAAAATTTTAGAATGTCATTAAAGACACAGCCTTTGTGTCTTAAGATAATACGTATAATATATATAGGAGATGTACAAAATTATAATTTAAAATATATACATTACAAAAATTATATGGAGATGTGTAAAATTATTATAAAAAAAATTCACCAGAAGGAGACACTGAATAAAACTCATGCAGCCCTGTGCAAGTGTGGCAATGTTCTTTTCTCATTAGAAACGTCTTAGTGTCCTTGAGAGTGAGAGACAATAATACAGGGTAAAAACAGACAGGAGCCTGGTAAGTGATAAATTCTTCAAATTATTAAAATTCTGGGGACTGAAGAAAAATGAAGTCTTTACAAGTATAGATTATAGCTTCAGAAAAATACCAATTACAGTAAGTTTCTGGTATCTCATATAATCTGAACCTGATCTTTGTAATAATATTATGATGCTGGTAGTTGCTTTTAAAAGTGACACCAACACCAGGCATCCCGGGGGCAACTGCCAGGTATCTGTGAGGTTTCCTCAGGGCGGTGAAATGGGGAGCTTCCTCCTACAGACTCCATGAGCCTCTGAGGCAGCAGGTCGACAAGGAGCAGAGAACAGAGTTCTGTTTCCAGGTTGGGTGGGAGTTATTTCATACTGGGGGAATATAATTACATTTCTGACCCCACCTGCTCTTTATGTTCAGCCCAAGGGAAGAATTATGGTGTTGATATGCCTCTGAAAACCAATATAGATAATTGCAATTGCTTGACAGAATGGGAGGAGAAACATCTACTCAGATGCAGGATATGTTAAGAATTGTTATGTTTACTCAAGGGAAGTACTAACATCCTGTCTTCTTTTTGAGGACTGTCAAGTGCTGAAGTTTCCACAGGAGTTGGTAGCGCTTTGTCAGGCACAGCACGCCCCATCGATGTAAATTTTCCTGGCAAGATACTTAAAAGATAAACTCTGATTGACTCTAACTCTCATTTCAACCTGTATGTTTATGGAGTACAAAATCACCTGAGGTGATTCTGAAAGACTGATGCTCAGGTCCTACCACAGATCAATTTAAATCATAACCTCTAGGGATGGGTCCGGGCATTGGGACATGCACTGATTTTTTTCCAAAAGCTTCTCAAGTGATTCTGATGTTTAATCTGAGACGTTCAGCTCTAAAAGGCAAGTAGACAGGGCAAAATGGCTTTAGGGCTGATTTTTGGTCTATTTGAGCATCTCTCAATGGCCTTACCTTATGTTCATTCATTTAGAGCCCAGTTTATTCTATTCTCCTGGAAGAATGTAATCTGAAGAAATTGATATCTAAGCAATACATCAGCCTCATATTTACATTCAAATGAGTCTGGACCATTCCTAAACTTCAGCTTTGTCTTGTGGAGGCAGAGCCCAGCAAGTTATCCAAAAGCAGCAGAGCGCACGGTGGGGACTTGTGGAGGGACTGGGTTTCTCTTTGGTTTGGGGTTGATATGGATGCCATGCAAGCAGGTGCCTCAGTGAAAGCTAAGACGAGGGCTAACTCAAGACTGGAAAAGTCAGTTCATGACTATGATCAAAAGAAAACAAATCTGGTAGTTCTCCTACCATTAAGCATTTAAATTTGCTTTCAAAATGACTGAAATCAGCAAAAGGACTGATTTCACGTTTGCTTTGGTAAACAAAATGAACATTTGAACCTATCTACCGAGAAGATTCGCCTCTCCTTGCCAACCACTTGGAGCCATCAGTCCGAACCCGTCGAGACATAAGCATTCCAGTTCTACAGGAACTAGATTGTTGGAGAAAAAGCAAATCATCTGTCTGTGAGGAACAGTCAACCTGGCTAGGTGAGAGGCTTATTATTTGGGAGACACTGTGGGGGAATACCCTTGACTTGTTAGGGGTTGGGATCGGTCAGGAAGAATCTGAAAGCACAAATCCTAGTTGTAAACTATGTCACTAAGTGGAAGAATGCTTCAGGCATCTGTGGCTAAAACAAGTGTTTGTAATTGGGCACATCAATCAGTACAGATTCTTTCTCTTAACGGATGTGATTCCCTTTTATAAGGCAACCTAGATCTGGCATAAGACATTGTTTCCCAAAGACCTGGAGACGTTAGTTTTATCCAATTGTCATATTCTTAAATAAATGCTTTGCCTATTGAAGTTTTCTAAGGTACATTAAGTTCTATTCAGGGCTTTGTTATTTTGCTGTTGACGAGCTATAGCTTGCAGATGCTGAAGAATGTCAGTCAAACTGGTCCTTTGGGGGCTTCTCATCAGAAAGAGTTCTTACTAAATTAAGGAGCATGCCGTACGGAAGGAATTTCAAACCTTTGTGAAATGGACACGGGTGATGCATATCAGATACTCACAGGACAACCTCGACATGGTCCAAAGCCCACTGATCATGACCTGTTCCATTGTGGCGTGGTTGCCACCAGCGCAGTAAAACGCCCTTCATCCGTGCCTCCCTGTGTCATGATAGAAGGACAAAGAGGATAAACATCAGGAAACGGAGAACTTTCTGGTCTGTGACTTCCAGACTGCAAAGATGATAATTGGCTAATCTAAATCAACAAAGCTTTGGACAGAGAATGCAGAGTTGCATAGGTCTTAGTACTCTTCTAAGCAGCCTTAAACTTCACTGGCTATTCAAGGGCTTTGTAATACTATTATATCTTTCTTCCTCCTTCCTCTGATTCCAGTAGTACTTGGGAGAGCAATATATTCAGTCGACAAATATGAAGTGCTGTCTGTGTGACAGGCACTGCATTAGAAGGTAAGAGAACAGTGCTAAGCAAAACTGACATAATTGCCTAACCTCAGCAAATTTTCAAACTAGTATACTTGGCAGGGGGAAAAATGTTGTTTTCTCAAGGACTAGAAATACTGGTTCAAGGAAGGAAAATGTGCAAAAAGCGTCTTTATATTTAGTTCTTATTTTCTATTCCCTCTTGCCACTATTCCTTGCTTCAATTTACGCCTCTTATCCTATAGAAAACAGTTATAAAACTTTGGAGAGAGTTGGGTTCGTCTTCGTTCTGCTACCACCTACTTTTGTGGCCTTGTTCAAGCGGCTTTGCTAATTGTGTCCCCTTTGAGGTGTCTGTGCTTTCTCTAACTCAAACTCTGTGACCCTCAGGGCCCATGTGTGAGACATGCCTCTCCATTCAGCTACTTACAGGGGGACATTGTAAGACACTCTCTGAGCCTGCGTGAAGTCCTTTGGCTGGTGCTGGGCGATGACGTGCCAGGTGAGGCCGTTATTGACGCTGTACTGCAGCAGCACGGCCTTGTCCACGGCGTGCGGGCCACTCACATCGCTGTTACAGCTGTCTGTCTGGGACGTGCTCCCGATTTGCAAAACAAACATGATTTTGCTGAAAAACACAGGTGAGATACATCTTTAAACAAGAGCCAGGAAATATTACAGGAGGAGTCATACTTTATGATTTTTTTTCCTTGTTCCCTAGGTCCCTGAGTTCAGCCTTATGACTAAAGCATATTAGTAATACAATTTATTTATAAATGTCAATCATACCTATGAAAATAACCTAGGAAGGCTGGCTTTCTATACCAAGCAAACAACTCTGACTTTCAAGATGTTGGAAATTTTTCATGGTGTTGGAAATATTGTTACTGTATTTCACTTAAAACATTTGCTATTTTCTAAAAGGGATTACAAGCCAAACAGGTAGCTAAGGATACAGAGAGGACAGGGAATAAAATAACAATATTTATGCTACATACTTTTTACAAATCGCTTCGAGCCAAACAGCATCTGGACAAGGATAAATCATCAGGCCTTTTTTAGAAAAGGAATGACTGAAAGGGAAAAATGAGGTAGAGACCTGCTGGCTTCTGACTATCCCTGCAATTCTGTTCAACATGTCCCTTTGCTTTACACAGGCATATTTTCCTTAGAAGATACAGTTTTTAAATGTAGGAAATGTATCCTCATAAGAGTCCTAATGATTAACTAAGTAGTCCCATTAGAGGAGTGGTTAGACAGAATTGGACTTAAAAATTGTGAATGCATAGATTAATCTAAAACAAAGTTATACCTGTCAACATGGTGTGCAATTGTTAACTAAGCAGCTAACTGCATCTACATATGAGTAAGGGGAAGCAGCAGGTTATCTCTAGGTTGAGTATATCTTTTTTGGTGGTGGGGGGAGAAAATGGGGAATAGGTGGATACAACTTTTGGCATTTCTGTGGTTACCATACAGGAATTAATTTTAGTATCTTTTCATTATTTATCATATTAAGGACCCCCCCAACCCCAAACCTACTTTCCTGCTTCTGAAAATACATTACTAATATCTTTCGAAGTAGAAGGCTTCATATAAACATCTACATTCTCATGAACCAAATGCTAATTCTCAAATGCCCTTATAACTACTGAATACTTTCAGCCTTAGGAGAATATCCTAGTCCAATATTTGCAATGTTTTTAAAGTCTTAGAATTGTTTCTTGAATTATATAGATAAACACTGCGTTTGATCTGGCCGAGGTGGCAGAGCTGGGCTGGCAGGTGGGGAAGGAAATTCTACCCTCTTGGGATACTTTTCCTATGATTTCTCCAGTCCATCTGCACAGTTGCTCTCCATCTATTCTGCATTAATCTCAAGCTCCTATAGCATGTGAATTTTTAAAGTCCCTATGCAACCATCCATCTTCCATTTTTATATACTTACATATGCCCAGTATAGATATGCTTGCATTATTAAAAAGTTGACTTCTTATATAATTCACATTTACTGCTTATAAACGATCAACATTAAATGATCTATATGGGTTATACATAGCCAACTTTTCACACTTGATCATTTCCCCTGGCATATACCTATGTTACAATCACTCATCTGGTGGGTGTTTGATGAAATACAAAGTAATTCTATAATAAATTTAAGAAAAGTATAATTCTGAGTTGTGAAAATATATAATGGAAACACATGTAGTTTTCCACTGCTTAGTACCATCTGTGTCATGAAGTAAATTATCATATCTAACAGACAGGTGACAATAACAGGCTTGCGACTGATTCTACATCTGGACCAGAACACGGGGGTTTTGTTACCTTGCTCGAGTGAGGTCCAGAGGTTTGGTGGCAGCTTGTCTTATCTGACAGCCATTAAAATAGAGCGAGTCTCCGTGGGCATAGGGTGCCAGCTGTCCACAGCCACTTCCTATCACCCCGCCCTGGATGGTCTCCCAGTTTGCCTCGGTGACTCTCGCTGACTCAAAATTATCTTTAATATAGGTGGGAAGATCATGACTGAAAATAGAGCAATCATCACCTGGAGAGAAAGAAAGAAATCAGCTGGAATAAACAGAATCATCAAAGATGAAAAAGAATTCAATTTCAGGTTTCATCCATTGTTTTTACTGTGAAACTGGCAAAAGACAAAACAGTGGCAGACTCTCAGGAATACATAATTCTCTTTTTTATTTTGGCAATTAATAACTTACTTTGTTGAGAAAAAATCCCATTACCTTTGAGTCAAAGTTTACTGAAATGTGTAGGTGCGCATGACTGATTACTTACGTAAACGTGTTGTTCGCACACCACAGCATCTGGCTGGACTTGCTGATTATCAGTGATGGGTCTGAGCAGGGAACACTCACCCTGGCATGAGAGGCCAACTATTTTATTTTGTCCTAGCATGATTTTATAGTAGAAAATAGGGAAAGTCATGTTTCTTTCTTACCTTTTTATTTTGAAATACTTGAAACCTTGCTATAAAAATAATGCAAACTCTACCTACCCCCAGATACCCAGATACTCCTCTAGATCCCAAGATCAACCAAATTTAACATTTTGCCACCTTTGCCATATCATTCTACTTAGCTATCCATCAATATATTAATCTGTATGTCTGTCTGTTGGTCCGTCTATGTACTTATTAAACCATTTTCTGAACACTTGAGTGTAGACTGTATACATCATGTTTCTTGAATACTTAATACTGCCATATACATTTCCTAAGAACAAGGGTACTCACTTATATATCAGATTCAAGAAATTTAACACTGATATAGAGCTTACAATTTTATTCCAAGTTTTTCATATGTCCAAGTATTGTCCTTCTGAACTTTTCTCTGCCCTTGCTAGATCCCATCCAGGATCATGTATTCATTTACTTGTCATCATCTCTTTAATTGTTCTTTCTATTAAATTGTGGAGGATAGGTCATGATCTTGTCCTCATCCTAGCATAATACTTAATTAAACTGTATCCTATTCATGGCTGGGTCCCCAGTACCTTGCACAGTAATTAGTGCATATTACATATTCAATAATGAGGCTAGGAGAGTGTTTTGAACAGTGAATAAAAAAGTTTTTGCAAAACCCCCTTTGAGAATGGTGAGAAAGGGGGAAAATTCAACTTCCCCAAGTTGAATTCTTGATATTCTCACAAGCAGTGTGGACAACCAAAGCTATAGGCTGAGCCCCAGTCTTGGGGTTTGTTCATACAAAACTTAACCCCACAAAGGATAGGTCAAGCCTACTTAAAATTAGGCCTAAGAGTCACCCCCAAGAGAACCTCTTTTGTTGCTCAGATCTGGCCTTTCTCTCCAGCCAACACAACAAGCAAACTCACCACCTTCCCCCTGTCTACGTGGGACATGACTCCCAGGGGTGTGGACCTTCCTGGCAATGTGGGACAGAAATCCTAGAATGAGCTGAGACTCAGTATCAAGGGCTTGAGAAAACCCCTAAATGAGCTGAGACTCAGCATCAAGGGATTGAGAAAACCTTCTTGACCAAAAGGGGGAAGAGTGAAATGAGACAAAATAAAGTGTCAATGGCTGAGAGATTCCAAACAGAGTCGAGAGGTTATCCTGGAGGTTATTCTTATGCATTAAATAGATATCACCTTGTTGTTCAAGATGTAATGGAGAGGCTGGAGGGAACTGCCTGAAAATGTAGAGCTGTGCTCCAGTAGCCATGTTTCTTAAAGATGATTGTATAATGATATAGCTTTCGCAATGTGACTGTGTGATTGTGAAAACCTTGTGTCTGATGCTCCTTTTATCTACCTTGTCAACAGATGAGTAGAACATATGGAATAAAAATAAATAATAGGGGGAACAAATGTTAAAATAAATTTAGGTTGAAATGCTAGTGATCAATGAAAGGGAGGGGTAAGGGGTATGGTATGTATGAATTTTTTTTCTGTTTTCATTTTATATCTTTTTCTGAATAGATGCAAATGTTCTAAGAAATAATCATGATGATGAATATGCAACTATGTGATGATATTGTGAATTACTGATTACATATGTAGAATGGAATGATCAAAATAGGAATGTTTGCGCTTGTTTGGTGTTTTTTGGTATTTTAAAAAAATAAAATAAAAAAAAGTAAAAAAAAAATTAAATACTGGAGACTAAAAGAGATATAAAAAAAATGAGGCACGGATCAATACATGTAATAGTGAATAAATTGGAAGCATCTCTCAGAGACACCTGAGCTGAAATACTGGCATTTAAGTAAGACACTATATTAGTAAATACATGTGCTTGCATTTTCCCTTGATATGTGCAATACATTTTTTTTTTCTAAATGTCCACAATAGTTTAAAATCAAAAGGCCATAGTTCTGTTGGATCAGTCGGCCCTGTGAGATGCTTTATTCATTCATCTGCCAAATGTTCAAATTTCCCAGCCAATGCACAGACAGACCCAGGCAGTCTCAGTGGTGATGAGGATGCCAAGGGAGAGAGGAGACTGTTAAGTGATTTCTGATATCAGACGCTTGCAGCAGTCTATATCAATCATATCTATTTCATTTAGAAGTGAGGAAATAATATCAACCAATAAATCTAAATTGACTATACTCCAGAACTCAATTACTTGGATTCTTACATTGTTCATTTGGGGGGAACTGTATAATTCTGCTACTCTTTGGATAAATGTCTTAGCTATGAGAGACAGTAAGGCCTATTAGAAAGAACATCCTGAGTACTGGTCTTCTTTCTGACATTTACTAGCCATGTAACCTTACATAAGCCACTTAACCTCTCTGAGTCTAAGTTTTCTTCACTTGAAAAATGGGAATAAATAATATTTACCATCACTAACTTATTGGGGTGTCCTCAGTGGCACTGGTGAATGAATTGGTGAATACTAAATAAGCAGTAAATCTCAAGACAATGCGAGGATTCACTCAAAAAAGATTTATTGAGAGTCTTGGCCAAGATGGTGCCTTAGTGAGGTGTGGGATTTAGTTCATCCTCCAAAGCAGCTAATAAATAGCCAGGAACAGTACAGAACAACTGCTGGGGCCACGTCAGTGATCAGACACTCAGCATACCCAAGTCTGGACCAGCTAGACCAGCTGTGAGCACCCCATAGAACTGTGAGTTCCCCAAGCTGTGGTGGCCGATGCCGCTCCCCGACAGGCTGCTTCCAAGGGGAGAAAGGAAAGAGACTTTACCAGCAGCAGGGGCTGAGCACAACCGAACTCCAATTGTGCAATTAATTAACAAATTCTGACCACTAAAAATAGGGCCCAAGCTCAGCTGAACCTTAAGTAAAAGCTGAGGTCATTGTTTTTTGCCTTGGCGCACAGGGGACAGGGCTCATGGAAAAAGAAAAAACAAACAAACAAACAGGTATTTTGGACTTGAAAAGGTCTGGGCCCTGAAGGAAAGGAGGGAGCACATAGGACCTGGAGATACACAGAGCAATGTACCAACTTAAGCTCTTGATTGGCAAGCCCAAGTAATGGGGGTACTGCTCTGAAAAGGACTTTTCTCTTTTGTTTTGGTGGCTATGTTTCTATGGCTTGACTGCTCTTTGGATACAGTTGCAGGGCTTCTCAGGCTCCATTGCTCCAGGCATAGGCAGAATTGAGCTAGTTGGAGTGTTTGTCTTGAGCCTGTGCCTTTCCCAGGAGAGGGGTGGGGCCCAGCCCAGGTGGAATCCCTCCCTCAAGGAGTTCAGATCTTAGGGTCTGGATAAGTGAAGTGATTAAAACCAGACTACAACCTCTCCTCTGTCTCTACCATGGCCCCAGCAGGAAGAGTCTTCTGAAGTTAAAGGTACTGCATCACCTTATACTGGTGGGACCTGCAGGCAGGCAAGCACCACATACTGGGCAGAATAGGAAAAACGGAGAGCCCAGAGGCTTCATAGGAAAGCCTTTCAATCTGCTGGGTCTCACCCTCAGGGAAAACTGATGCAGGTGACTCTTTCCTCCTGACAGAAGGCCAGTCTGGTCTCGGAAAATCTGACTGGGGTCTATAATACCTAAGTAGATACTCCTAAGGGGAGAAAAAGGCACCATACAGGCAGGAAAAGAAACAAGAAAACAAGAATGGAAAAATTCTGATCTGTTAAACAAAAACTAAGCTAGAGGTCCAAAATAAGCTGAACAAATGTCAAAGACCAGACAGACAACAAAGTCATCCAGCAAGAGAATCCTAGGTAAAAAAAGTAAAAACAATCCCCAGAATAAACTAATTAAGGTAATTAAATGCCTAGACACCAGCAAAAAATAACAAATCATACTAGGAAAATTGAAGATATGGCCCAGTCAAAGGAACAAACCAACAACTCAAATGAGATACAGGAGTTGAAACAATTAATTCAGAATGTTAGAACAGACATGGAAAACTTCATCAAATACCAAATCAGTGAATTGAGGGAGGATATAAAGAAGGCAAGGAATGAACAAAAAGAAGAAATCAAATGTCTGAAAAAACAAATCAAAGAACTTACGGGAATGAAATGCACAGTAGAAGAGATGAATAAAAGCAATGGAGACCTACAATGTCAGATTTCAAGAGGCAGAAAATAGGATTAGTGAACTGGAGGGTGGGACATCTGAAATCAGGCAAGCAAAAGAAAATATAGGGAAAAGAATGGAAAAATATGAACAGGAACTCAGAGAACTGAATGACAACATGAAGCGCAATATATGTGTTGTGGGTGTCCCAGAAGGAGAAGAGAAGAGAAAAGGAGGAGAAAAACTAATGGAAGAACATATCACTGAAAATTTCCCAACTCTTATGAAAGACTTAAAATTCCAAGAAGTGCAGCAAACCCCAAACAGAATTGATCCAAATAGATGTACTCCAAGACACTTACTAATCAGAATGTCAGATGTCAAAGAAAAGAGAGAATCTTGAAAGCAGCAAGAGAAAAGCAATCCATCACTTACAAGGGAAGTCCAATAAGACTATGTGTAGATTTCTCAGCAGAAACAATGGAGGTGAGAAGACAGTGGGACAATATATTTAAATTATTAAAAGAGAAAAACTGCCAACCAAGAATTCTATATCCAGCAAAACTGTCCTTCAAAAATGAGGCAGAAATTAAAACATTTTCAGACAAAAAAATCACTGAGAGAATTTGTGACCAAGAAACCAGCTCTGTACGAAATACTAAAGGGAGCACTAGAGACAGAAACAAAAAGACAGGAGAGAGGTGTGGAGAAGAGTATAGAAATGAAGACTATCAGTAAAGGTAAAAAGAAGGAAAATTAGATATGACATATAAAATCAAAAAGGCAAAATGATAGAAGAAAGTACTACTCATACTGTAATAACACTTAAATGTTAATGGATTAAACTCCCCAATCAAAAGACATAGACTAGCAGAATGGATTAAAAAACAGGACCCATCTATATGCTGTCTACAGGAAACACATCTTAGACCCAAGGATAAACATAGGTTGAAAGTGAAAGGTTGGGAAAAGATACTCCATGCAAATAACAATCAGAAAAGAGCAGGAATAGCTATACTAATAGCCAACAAATCAGACTTCAAATGTAAAACAGTTAAGAGACAAAGAAGGACACTATGCATTAATAAAAGGAACAATTCGACAAGAAGACATAACAATCATAAATATTCATGCACTGGGCCAGAATGCTCCAAAATACATGAAGCAAACACTGAAAACACTGAAAAAAGAAATGGACACATTGCCATAGTAGTTGGAGACTTCAATTCCCCACTCTCATCAATGGAAAGAACATCTAGACAGAGGCTCAATAAAGAAAGAGAGATTTGAATAATACAATAAATGAGCTAGATTTAACAGGCATTTATAGAACATTATACCCCACAACAGCAGGATAAACCTTTTACTCAAGCACTCATGGATCATTCTCAAGGATAGACCATATGCTGGGTCACAAAGTAAGCCTCAATAAATTTAAAAAGATGGAAATCATACAAAACACTTTCTCAGATCATAAAGAATGAGGTTGGAAATCAATAATAGGTAGAGGGCCAGAAAATTCACAAATATAAAGAGGTTCAACCACACACTCTTAAACAACCAGTGGGTCAAGGAAGAAATTACAAGAGAAATCAGTAAATATCACAAGGCAAATGAAAATGAAAACATGACATATCAAAATTTATGGGATGCAGCAAAGGCAGTGCTAAGAGGGAAATTTATTGCCCTAAATGCCTATATCAAAAAAGGAGAAAGAGAAAAAATTGAGGAATTAACTATTCACTTGGAAGAACTACAGAAAGAACATCAAACTAACCCCAAAGCAAGCAAAAGGAAAGAAATATTGAAGATTAGAGCAGAAAGAAATGAAATGGAGAACATGAAAACAATTGAGAAAATAAAAAAAAAAACAGAAAGAAGTTGGTTCTATGAGAAAATCAGTAAGACTGATGGACGCTTAGCGAGGTTGACAAAAAGAAGAGAGAGGATGCAAATAAATAAAATCAGAAATGGAAGAGGAGAAAAAACCACTGACCCCACAGAAATAAAGGAAGTAATGAGAGGGTACTATGAACAACTTTATGCTAATAAACTCGACAATAGATGAAATGGACAACTTCCTAGAAAGGCATGAACAACCAACACTAACTCGAGAAGAAACAGACAACCTCAACAAATCAATCACAAGTAAAGAAACTGAATCAGTCATTAAGAAGCTCCCCAAAAAGAAAAGTCCAGGACCAGATGGCTTTCAATATGAATTCTATTAAACATTCAAGAAAGAATTAGTACCAATCCTACTCAAACTCTTCAAAAAAAACTGAAGAGGAGGAAAAGCTACCTAACTCATTCTATGAAGCCAACATCATCCTCATACAAACCAGACAAAGATATGGCAAAAAAAAAAAAAGAAAACTACAGACCAATCTCTCAAATGAATATAGATGCAAAAATCCTGAACAAAATTCTTGCAAACCGAATCCAGCAGCATATTAACAGAATTATACACCATGACCAAGTAGGATTCATCCCAGGTATGCAAGGATGGTTCAGCATAAGAAAATCAATTAATGTAATACACCATATCAACAAATCAAAGCAGAAAAAACACCTGATCATCTCGATTGATCCAGAAAAGACATTTGACTATATTCAACATCCTTTCCTGTTGAAAAAATTTCAAAGGATAGGAATAAAAGGGAACTTCCTCAACATGATAAAGGGAATATATGAAAAACCCACAGCTAACATCATCCTCAATGGGGAAAACTGAAAACTTTCCCCCTAAGATCAGGAACAAGACAAGGATGTCCACCATGTTATTCAACATTGTGTTGGAAGTTCTAGCTAGAGCAATTAGACAAGAAAAAGAAATACAAGGCATCAATATTGGAAAAGAAGAAGTAAAACTCTCACTGTTTGCAGATGATATGATACTATGTGCCAAAACCCTGAAAAATCCACAGCAAAACTACCAGAGCTAATAAATGAGTACAGCAAAGTGGCAGGTTACAAGATCAACACTCAAAAATCTGTAGTGTTTCTACACACTAGTAATGAACAATCTGTGGGGGAACTCATGAAAAAAATTCCATTTACAATTGCAACCAAAAGCATAAAATATTTAGGAATAAATTTAACTAAAGAGAGAAAAGACCTATACAGAGAAAACTATAAGAAATTGTCAAAAGAAATCACAAAAGACCTAAATAAATGGAACAGCATACTGTGCTCAAAGATTGGAGGACTAAATACAGTTAAGATGTCAATTCTACCTAAATTGATTTATAGATTCAATGCAATGCCAATTAAAATTCCCAAAACTTACTTTTCAGGAACAGAAAAACCAATAACCAAATTTATCTGGAAGGGCAGAGTGCCCCAAATAGCTAAAAATATCCTGAGAAAGAAAAATGAAGCTGGAGGTCTCATGCTACCTGACTTTAAGACGTATTACAAAGCTACAGTGGTCAAATCAGCATGGTACTGGCATAAAGATAGATATATTGACCAATGGAATCAAATAGAGTGTTCAGATATAGACCTTCTCATTTATGGACAATTGATCTTTGATAAGGTAGTCCAAGCCAAGTCACCTGAGACAGAACAATCTCTTCAATAAATGGTGCCTAGAGAACTGGATATCCACATGCAAAAGAATGAAAGAGGATCCATATCTCACACCCCATACAAAAATTAACTCAAAATGGATCACTGACCTAGACATTAGATCTAAAACCATAAAACTGTTAGAAGAAAATACAGGGAAATGTCTTATAAATCTTATAATAGGAGGCGGTTTCCTAGACCTTACACCCAAAGCACAAGCATTGAAGAAAGAAAGAAAGAAATGGGAACTCCTCAAAATCAATCACTTTTGCACATCAAAGAACTTCATCAGGAAAGTAAAAAGACAGCCTACACAACGGGAGACATTATTTGGAAACGATATATCAGATAAAGGTCTAGTATCCAGAATATATAAAGAGATTGTTCAACTCAACAACAAAAAGACAGACAACCGAATTACAAAATGGGCAAAAGACTTGAACAGGCATTTCTCAGAAGAGGAAATACAACTGGCCAAAAGGCACATGAAAAGATGCTCAACTACCCTGGTTATTAGGGAAATGCAAATCAAAACCACAATGAGATATCATCTCACACCCACCAGAATGGCCATTATCAATAAAACAGAAACCAACAAGTGCTAGAGAGGATGTGGCGAAAGAGGTACGCTTATCCACTGTTGGTGGGAATGTCAAATGGTACAACCACTGTGGAAGGCAGTTTGGTGGTTCCTCAGGAAGCTAAGTATAGAATTGTGACCCGGCAATACCATTGCTAGGTATCTACTCAGAGGACATGAGGGCAAGGACACAAACGGACATTTGCACACCAATGTTTATAGCAGCATTATTTACAATTGCCAAGAGATGGAAACAGCCCAGATGTCCATCAACAGACAAGTCGCTAAATAAGCTGTGGTATATACATATGATGGAATGTTATGTAGCCATAAGACAGAATAAAGTTATGAAGTATGTAACACATGGATGAACCTTAAGGACATTATGTTGAGTGAGATAGCCAGAACAAAAGGACAAATACTGCATGGTCTCACTGATATGAACTAACATTAATGAACGAACTTGGATAATTTCAGTTAAGAACAGAGGTCATCAGGAGATAGAAATAGGGTAAATATTGGGTAATTGGAACTGAAGGGATACAGATTGTGCAATGGGACTGATTGTAAAAATTCAAAATGGATAGCACAATACTACGTAACTGTAATACAATAATGTTAGAACACTGAATGAAGCTGAATGTGAGAATGATAGATGGAGGAGGCCTGGGGGCACAAATGAAATCAGAAAGAAAGATATACAATAAAGACTGAGATGGTATAATCTAGGAATGCTTAGAGTGTATAATGATAGTGACCAAGTGTACAAATTTAAAAATGTTTTGCATGAGGAAGAACAAAGGAATGTTAATAATGCAGGGTGTTGAAAACAGATGGTAATTAATATTTTAAACTTTAACTTATACGTGAGACTAAAGCAAAAAATGTTTATTTGGTACAAAATTTATATTTTGACTAGTGCATTTCCTATTATAACTTATGTGGACAGCTTAATTGAACACCGTAAGTACATGGAACCTTGTGTAGGGCAAGAGATTTTGTAGGCTTGGCCAGAGTGATGCCTCGATAAATCCCAGAAGGATTTGAACAGTGAATAAAAAAGTATTTGCAAAGTCCCCTTTGGGGAATGGTGAGAAAGGAGGAAAATTCAACTTCTCCAAGTTGAATTCTTGATATTCTCACAAGCAGTGGGGACAACCAAAGCAATAGGCTGAGCCCCTAATCTTGGGGTTTGTTCATATGAAACTTAACCCCACAAAGGATAGGTCAAGCCTACTTAAAATTAGGCCTAAGAGTCACCCCCAAGAGAACCTCTTTTGTTGCTCAAATGTGGCCTTTTTCTCTCAGCCAACACGACAAGCAAACTCACTGCCCTCCCCTTCTCTGTGTGAGACATGACTCCCAGGGGTGTGGACCTTCCTGGCAATGTGGGACAGAAATCCTAGAATGAGCTGGGACTCAGCACCAAGGAATTGAGAAAACCTTCTCGACCGAAAGGAGGAAGAGAGAAATGAGTTAAAGTGTCAATGGCGGAGAGATTCCAAACTGAGTCGAGAGGTTATCCTGGAGGTTATTCTTACACATTAAATAGATATCATCTTTTTAGTTAAGGCATAACAGAGAGGTTGGAGGCAACTGCCTGAAAATGTAGAGCTGTGTTCTAGTAGCCATGTTTCTTGAAGATGATTGTATAATGATACAGCTTTCACAATGTGACTGTGTGATTATGAGAACCTGTGTCTGATGCTTCTTTTATCTACCTTATGGACAGATGAGTAAAACATATGGATTAAAAATAACTAAATAATAGGGGGAACAAATGTCAAAATAAATTTAGTAGATTGAAATGCTAGTGATCAATGAATGGGAGGGGTAAAGGGGCATGGTACGTATGACTTTTTTTTCCTGTTCTCTTTTTATTTCTTTTTCTGAATTGATGCAAATGTCCTAAGAAATGATCATCATGATGAATATACAACTATGTGTTGAAAAAAAAGAATGTTCATTGGTTTTATTAATAAAAATAAAAAATAAATAAATAAAAAATTTATTGAGCATAGCTATAAGCTGAGTATTATGCCTGAGATACAATGGTTATTGTATAAAGTCAACTTTAGAATGATCGAGGCTGAAACCTATTGGAAACATTGGATCAAAGGAAAGCAAGGCTGCAGGCCTTCTACCATGCAGATACCTATTTATTCTGATGGGATGAGGATATGATACTCTGTCTAAATTAAACACTGCCTCTAAAACTCAAGCAGGAAACATGAATTTCTTTGAAGGCTTTTCAGTGTGACAGAGTGAACCTGGGAATGGACCATTTTGCAAGTTGTATCCTGGGAGGATTGTGGCAGCTGCTGTTGAGAAAGGCTGAGGGACCAAGAATATTGACAAGGCATCTAGGGGTGGGCAGCTGCCTGGAAGGAGAGAGGCCCAGAAATGGAAACCAGGTATTGGGGCAGGGTGGGGGCAGGGAGTTTTGTGGAAGATGGGGAATGTGAGGTACCATAGACTATCCTCAGTGTACTACAGGGATACGTTCAGTAGCACAGTATAAAACAATCCTTGATCCCTATCCTGTACAACTAGCATTCCTATGGTAAATAATTCTATGATTAAGGAATGTTTTATCCATCCCAAGTCCCTGAGAGGCTGGAATTTCTACCCATTTCCTAGCGGACTTTTGCATAAATGTTGGGATGAGAAGTACCTCAGGGCCTCCTATATCAACAATGACAGTCTGGGATTCAAACCTTGGAAACTTTCATCACAGAGGCAGACAGCGCCGGTAGTGCAGTATCCATGCCCGCTGCAGAGTTTGGGGCACGCTTCTCCAATGTACACATGGTCAATTGCCCAGCTTTGCTTCTCCGTTTCTTCCTCTTTCTGGATCCAGCGGAACTGTGTCGCGCTGCAAGTCCCACAGAAACCAGAGAAGACTCAGCAGGTTGTTCTGTCCCACGGCTGCAGCCAGCCTGGAGACCGTTTCTGAGGAAGGGCTTCCAAACCTCCCCTTGAACTATCCCCAGTCACAGAAGCGAGTGGACTTGTACCTCTCAGACTCTGGGAGCACATCCCCAAATGCCTGAAAGCGTGTGTGCTCGCTCCCTGAACATTTTATGTGAATTTCCCTTTCTATGCTTCTAAAAAGGTGCATTATTTTCTAAATCTTTGAGTAAATGAATGTTGCTCAAGGAAGACTTCATATAATCAAATTGTGTCTTTGCACAGCCCAAATCAGCCCTGCACACCCCAGAGAGTACTTGTATCCAACTTGAGAAGCTTGTGAGGGCAGAACAGTGGGGCAACTGGTGCAAATAACTAGTGTAAACTCCAGGTCTTTGTTTAGGGTCTATGATTCGAGGCCTGTGATTGAGTCTAGTATGTGATAATCAGTTAAAAAAAAAAAAATCTGGGATCTATGCATCACTTACAGACAAGTTCCTATTTTTTCCTATTTCTTCTAGGAAGATTCATTTACCATTTTGGCCTCACTTTATCAGTTGTCCCCAGCTCCCTGCATGAGCTCTGTGGAGTTGTCAGAAAATCCACGAAGCGTACCTTATACTGCTGCCTACCTGGAGGAGACATGGTCAGGCAGCTGAATGGTGATTCTCTTCCAACTGGAGCTGTTGACAGCATTATAGATGGTGGCTTCATGGAACTGGAAGGGGGAGCAGCCGATGCTGTTCGAAGAGGAAGGGAGGCATTGGGTCTGAACGAGCTGCCAGGAATCGGACCTGCAGAAACCAAAGAAGTTACTTTAGATAAGTCTTAAGAGAAATGTATGATCTGTCTAAATATTGTTTTAGTGTTGTGGTTTAAAGTAAGCTATTTACTTAACCAACATATTTATAATTACAGGCCATTAAAACAAAAACTGAAAATAAGCTCATGCAAGGAATATGCTGATTTTAAAAAAGTACACTGATATATTCAAAGACAATAATATAAAAAATTAGCATGCGTGGTAGTGGATTCTAATGGCTTCCTCCTGATGATATTTCTTACTAGAAATATTACTGGAGTATAAGTGACACAACTCTATCTATCAAAACTTAACTCAATATAATTCATTTTTATAAGTAGTGGTGGAATAAGGGCTGTCAACATCTAATAAAGTAATTGTGTTATGTCACACTTATTCAGTGCCGCCAATATGCTTTAGGAGATGTGACTGTGGCTAAAGTATATTCAAATACTTCATTGTTTTAAATTTTCACTAGCAACCTAAAAACAGAAAGTTCTACTTGAAGACAAATGTAGTGTCTTCCTTATTTTAAACTATAAAATTTGTTGGCTGCCGTTCAGTGTGCAAATTGCTTTTTCTTGATTTACAGGAAAATTCGGAAAAGAAAACATATACGTACCTTTTATACAAATGAAATTTGTATATATGAAATACATATGAAATTTGGATATATGAAAATACGCTTTTCCCGCACAAGGTTATTCTTTGGTAGGCAGCTGTATTAAAATTATGTTTTCACATTTGAATTATACATTCATATTATGAAGTGTAAAATATTATTTCACTAACCTTGCATCCTTAGTGTATTCCAGCATTACAGAATGAAGGTCACCACAAGAAGTGGCTTCACAACCCACCACAATCTAAAATAAACAAATATGGATCAGGCAAGATGAAAAGATATCTAATTTCTTAATTAGAAAACTCATGCTCTCCATGATAGGTAATCAAGAAATATTCATATATGCTTTTACAGAGCAGCCTACCCACACCAAGAATGCATTCTTTTGAAAAAGACATGCAGTTTTCCTTAAGATGAAAATTAAGATTTGAAAAAGGACTGTTTCTATTTACTTCATTAGCATCACACATTATTAATAAATTTAAAGAAGATAAATTGGCCGCAAAGAAAAGAATACTTGGAGAATTTATGGAAAGAAACTCAAAGTATCACTGGCTCAAGACATTTTCATTGATTTTTGAACTTCCTTGATATTAATATTAAATTTTTATTTGAATTAAGAATAATAATTTTTAATTAGTTAATATGCTTAGGGGATCCTCCATTTCTGTTTGAACAAAAGCTTTTCACATAATATGCACTTAAATGCTTGAGTAATCAATAATGCATAAACATTATAAAAATTTGCTGAGACAAATCTAAGTCCTAGTCATTTATTTAATCAACAAGTCCTATTTCAATACTATTACAAAAAATAGTATTGAAAGAGAGAGAGAGAAAATTATGCAATGTAAGAAAAGAAAGAGAGTTAAGGGATTTAGAAGTAGGCAGAGGTACCTATATGAGTTTTCTATTTATAAGGTTTGGGAAACTGAACTCAAGATGACATATATAATACCGGACACAGTTACATTTCTTGCTATGTCCCAATGTGTCTGTGGATTTTATCTAATCATACTTGGATAAAGGCCTTTGTAAAATATTACTTCTTTTATTCATAAGATCAAGTCTCTCTAAATGGATGAAATCGATCATTTCTTTATAGTTGTACAAATAAGCAACGTCCTCCCCTGCTGATGTAATGCCATATTCGGGTCTGAAGAGCCTCTTTCCCTTACTTTGAACTGCATCATGTATCCTGGCTGTATAATGAGTTCTCGGGAGGAGAGAGCATTGTGAGTCTTGTCCTTCTTTTTATTTGGCCAGTAGAGGTGGAAGGATGGATTGCCACAGAATCCTGCCGTCCTTACTGCATTAGGGTAAAAACTCCAGTTTTCTTCATGGGAAGTGCCTTCTGTTAGGTAAATTAGAAGCAATACTGAATGTTAGTCTCTTAAACTGATTGGTTTATTTTTGAATTACTTAAGTCAAAGCTCCACCTTTTGCTTACCCTTTTAAATTTAAGATTTTAGATTAGTATAACATACAAATTCAAGACAGGAAATCTAATTTAGAAAAAAATTATCACATGCTTATATAATTATCCAACTTTTAAAAGTAGTTGCTGGTCTGGGTAACTTGCACCATTAAAAAATTCTTCTTGGAACACTTTTTAAACCAGTACAAATGTATCTCTGTGTTACAGAACTTCCCAAAGAAATAAATATTATTTTGCACTATTGAAATTTCAAAATACATTTAAAGCTAGACATTTTTTCTTTAATAGGATTTATTAATGTTGCGGTTGACACTGCAATTAAGCATCCAACCTTGAAGATTTATAAACCGGTGGACAAAATAATAGCTAACATCTGCTGAGCAGTGAATATGTGCTAGTCACGATCCCAAATGCTTTGCATAAAGTAACTCACTGGAAGACATAAGCAGACAAAGGGCTCACAGGAAAGAAAACTGCTTGATGCCTTCTTTCTTACCATCATCAAAAGTGTCCACAAGCTGACTAGGATTGATTTCTGCTCCTCCAATCAAAATGTTGTCTAGTGCCCACTGAGCGCGCTCAATCCCAGAGACCACAATTCCATTGTTGATCACAAAAGGCTGCCACCAGCGAAGTCGAGTTGTGTTGGTTAGTGCGTCCTCGGGAAGAAGTATGTAGTCGTGTCTAACGGAAATGTATTTCTGGTAATCCATCTCATGGAGCAAAGTCCAAGTAATCCCTGTAATAACAAATATTCCAACATAGTAACATGGTAACATAGCTGGGAAAACAAAGAAACATCCAAGCAGGAAATGGAAAATTGGTTCTTGATGATTTCTTTTACTTTAACATAGGTGTGTGCACCACTTATAAACACAGTCTCAAAAACGAGGCTGATCATATGGGGGGGATGGATATTTAGAACTACTTGGCTCATAATTAAACTATAATAATTGATTTTGAAGTATGAGAGTATAGCCAAAAAAAACCCACCCAAGTGAAAATGATATATTTTCTGCTTTTAACATTTTATTCTATATTTCTCTAAGCATTATTTCTCAAATATGAGTTACACCTATGTTTTGCATGTTTCTAGCCAAGAACTTCTAGCTAATACTTAAAAATGCAGCTATTACAATTCTGCTGCAATTAGGAATTAGTTGGACTTAAAGGTTATTTCTTATAAACTGATCAACTGTTCATAGGATGTTTATTTAAGAAAATATCCTAAAATATTTTAGGGTTATCTACCTATACGCTAGCTGTTGAGATGTCATATCTATCTGTTAAAGCAGACTGTCTTTAACTGTTAAAGCAGACTTTCTAAAGACTTTATTACTGGTCTAGTTCAGCTACTTCAAAATGATAAAAGAAAATTTTATTAAAATAGTCTATGACAGACTTTTTACTAATCCAGGCTATCATCCTTCACAATGAATGAAGCTTTTTTAAAGACTGTCTACAGCATTTGTTTTATGCTTATTCACATCAAAGCTATTTAAAAATACTTTTAAAATGTTTAAAACTTACTTTTTACTTGAAAACCATATAAAATTCAAAATTTCTTAATGGTACCAACTGCTGAGCTTCAGTTAAGGATAGAGATTATTTTCTTTAGACAAAAAATGTGGGGTTTATTTTTAAATATGATTTCTCTCTTTCCTATTTCGGCGAGAGTTTTACATGACATGGAACAGGTAATACATGAAAGATGTGTAGCTTTCTCTTTGTGGTTTTATCATTTTTAATAGTGCTTTCTATAATGTGCAGTCAACAAAGCTTTGCAGAGACTTTTCTGAGAGGTATAGGATGGAATCTGGGAATCTGCTCTGTAGTAGGTTGAACTGTATCCCCTGGAAAGACATGTTCATATCCTACCCTTTGGTCCTGTGAATGTGACTCTATTTGGAAACAGAATCTTAGAAGATGTGATTACCAGATAAAGCCACACTGGATTAGGGTGGGCTCTAATCCAATATGACTGGTGTCCTTATAAGAAGAGGGGGATTTGAACACAGTTACATGCAGACATAAGGAGAGAATCCCAGGTGAAGATGAAAGCAGAGACTGATGTGCTGCAGCTGCAAGCCAAGAATTGCCAAGGATTGTCGGCAAAGCATCAGAAGCCAGAAAGAGGCTTTTCACTCACAAGTTTCACAGGGAGTATGGCCTTAGCCACACCCTAATTTTAGATTTCTAGCCTCTAGAACTATAAGACAATATATTATTGTTGTTTTAAGCCCCCAAGCTTGTAGTACTTTATTACAGCAGTCCTAGGAAACTACAAAATACTCCAAAGCATGGCTTTCACCCCCCAAACTCACCTCCATCAGTGGAGTAGTCCAACAGCACACCTTCCTTCCGGCAGATGGGCCGATGGCAGGACGTCATGTTGTTCTCACTACCAATCCGCCCCCAGTATTGCAGGAATCTGAATGCAAGCAGATAGTGGGATAATCAGAACGTTAATTAGAAGGCCTCTATCTAGAACAAATACTCTACTAAAGACTTTACCAAGTTGTTGGATAACAACTACTTTCACACATGTGTGCCTTGCTTTGGGGCCAATTTGCTATGCTGAGATGACAATGCCAAAGGAATCAACTTACTTTGCACCTCTGAGATCCAAATCTTGAGTGATCGCTTGTCTCACAGTGGATCCCCCAAAATATAGTGCAGTGTCCTCTGCAAGAATTCCACACTCAGTACAAGTACTTCCACCCTCCAAGGACATCCATAAGTCAGGTTTAATTTCTTCACTGTCAAAGCGTTCCTTCAGAAAAGTCTGGAAGAAATAGACAGGATGTGGTGAAAAATAACAATTTCAGATACCAACCAGGGAATTTTAAAATTATATAGAGTTACATCCTGGACTTTTTTAAAAAATGGAGCTCATTTTAAATTTTTTCCACACATACTTAAAAACAACAGGATATCTCCTCAATGTTCATTTCTATTGTATTTTTAAGATCATTTAATTGCTTAAATAATGTTTAATAATTGGACTTTAAAGTTTAGAGAAAAACCTTAAAATAGAAGAATTAAAAAGCTGATTATAGTAACACTCCTGATTGTAAAGAGTTATTTAAACATGTACAAGCATGTATTCCCAAAATACACTTATTAATTTATACAGTATATAAAAGTACTTGGTAATTTATGATATACAGTATGAAACATATGCAAAAAGTGAAATTTTAAATTAAAAGGAAAAACTATAAACAGAAGTTCTAACGTTTTATTTTTCAACCAGGTGGATTTTCTTGTCCTTCTTGGAGTGTATGCCCCTCACTTTGGGGACCACTCTTTCAGGCCATGAGGATCCACCAGCTTCTAGCACAGAGTGAGTCTAGGATACATGGTTATTCAGGGAGATCTGAGACCAAATCTTCCTGTCTAAAGTCAAAGATGTTTATCACATACTTTACAAGTCATCTTGCAGGGTGATGGGAGAGAAGAACTCAAAGTCTAGGATAAAATCTTTTCACTGGGTCTACATTTTTTTCCTAAGCAAAAATAGAATATTTTCAAAGGTTTGATATTGTACAAAGAATCAACAGTAGAGGGGTATGGGGGAAAACTAAAATTGCATGCTATGGCCAATAATTAACAAGAAAACATCAATAGTACCACAGCAATACGAGGGGCAACCAGTTGGGTGGGGTGGGGAGGGGCAATGGAGAAGAGATAAGGAGTAGTTTTGATTTGATATTTGGTGACACTGAGTTTGTTGGTTCTTTGTTGCCATGGACCAATGAAAATTGTCTAAAATTGAGAGTGCTACTGATTGTATAACCAAGTGAGGATACTGTAAGACATGTTTGTTTATTTTGGACATTATCCATGATGCCCAGTTCATGGAGGGAGCCAAAGGGTACAATGACTGAGAAGCAGAATGGTGAACTGTGATACATTTATATGATGGAATATGGTGTGGCTACAAAAAGGAAGGATGTCAAGAGCAAAGCAACAAATTGAGTAAACCTGGGGGACAATGAGTTGCTTCCAGAAAACCTCTTTTTTGTTGTTATTGTTGTTTAGAGGTGGCTTCTCCCTCTCTAAGCCCAACACTTAGAAAAATCATTACCCTTCCCCTTAAGCGAGACATGATATTCAGGGGTGAAAATCTCCGTGACAATGTGGGACATGACTCCCAGGGATGTGTCAGGCCCTGGCACCAGGGGATCGACAATGCCTCCCTGACCAAAAGGCAGAAAAGAAGTGTAATAAAATAAGGCATCAGTGGCTAAGAGTGATCAAACAGAGTCAAGTGGCTATTCTGGAGGTTACTCTTATGCAAGCTTCAGTTAGATAGTGCTAATTGCCATGGTTTGCTAACCCCTAAACAATACCATTCCTGTAAACTCTTAAGAACACCTAAGGCTTGAACTCAGACTGTAAGTTTCATGCACTAAGTTTGCTTTCCTGGAACCTATAATTTCCAGAGCATCCCTAGGTCAGACAAATCCTGAAACCCAGAGGAACCAGCCTGTCCAGGATTACCAACTAATTATATCCCTATTCTTTAGTGTCAATACCCCTTCTCAACATGAAAAATTCAGAATGGGCATTGCCTAAAGATCCCTACAGACTGGAAGAAGGATCAAAGGAGAAGGAGGAGTTATAACACATAAATCAGGATTTAACAAATGAGTATCACTGCCAAATCATTACACTGATATTTCTTTTAGCCTTCAGTATTTTGGAGTAGCTACCAGAAAAAATCTGAAATAGTGGAATGGTAACCCATAACAAAATCTGAAATCTTTTCTGTAACTACTTGTTGAAATATATTTTGAAATTGTTGCTTTTTCTTTTCTTTGTATATATGTTAAATTTCACAATAAAAAATGTGAAAAATTTTCTCTGAGAAAAATCAATAAAATTGATGGGCCACTAGCAAGACTGACAAAGAAAAAAAGAGAGAGGATGCAAATAAACAAAATTAGAAATGAGAAGAGGTGCATTACCACAGACCCTGAAGAAATAGAAGAAATCATAAAAGGATACTAGGAACAACTATATGCCAACAAACTAGACAACTTAGATGAAATGGACAAATTCCCGGAGACACACAAACAAGCTACACTGACTCAGGAAGAAATAGAAGATCTCAACAAACCAATCACAAATAAAGAGATTTAATAAAGAGAAAAATCTTCCTACAAAGAAAAGCCCAGGGCCAGATGGCTTCACAGGGGAATTTTATGAAACATTCCAGAGAGAACTAACACCAATCCTGCTCAAACTTTTCCAAAAAGGTGAGGAAAAAGGAACGACACTTAACTCATTTTATGAAGCTAATATCATTTTAATACCCAAACTGGGTAACGATACTACAAAAAAGGAAAACTACAAGCCAATCTCCCTAATGAACATAGATGCAAAAATTCTCAATAAAATATTAGCAAATTGAATCCAACAGCACATTAAAAGAATCACACACCATGACTAAGTGGGGTTTATACCAGGAATGCAAGGATGGTTCACACAAGAAAATCAATTAATGTAATACAGCATATTAACACATCAAAAGGGAAAAATTACATGATCATCTCAATTGACACTGAAAAAGCATTTGACAAAATTCAGCATCCTTTTCTGATAAAAACACTCCAAAAGATAGGAATAAAAGGTTAACTACCTCAATATGATAAAGGGAATAATTGAAAACTGATAGCCAGCATCAAACTCAATGGAGAGAGACTGAAAGCTTTCCCCCTAAGATAAGGTACAAGACAAGGATGCCCACTATCACCACTATTATTCAACATTGTGCTAGAAGTTCTAGCTAGAGCAATCAGTAACATTTCTATACACAAGCAATGACCTAGCTGAGGAGTCAGTTAAGGAAAAAATTCCATTCAAAATAGCAGCTAAAAGAATCAAATACTTAGGAATGAACTTAACTAGGGACATAAAGGATTTGTACATAGAAAACTACATAACGTTGCTAAAAAAAAATAAAAGGAGATCTAAACAGGTGGAAAGACATTCCCTGTTCATGGATGGGACGGCTAAATATAGTTAAGATGTCAATTCTCCCCAAATTGATCTACAGATTCAACAGAGTACACCAATCAAAATTCCAACAACCTACTTTGAAGATTTGGAAAAGCTAACTACCAAACTCATCTGGAAGGGAAAGAGACTCCAAATAGCTAAAAGCATCCTAAAAAAGAAGAACTAAGTGGGGAGATTAACACTCCCTGACTTTAAAACCTATTATAAAGCCACAGTGGTCAAAACAGCATGGTGCTGGGACAAAGACAGAAGCATTGGCCAATGGAATTGAATTGAAAGTGCAGAAATAGACTACCAAATCTATGATCAACTGAATTTTAACAAGGTCCCTAAATCCTCTGAACTGGGACAAGTTAGTCTTTTCAATAATTGGGCATGGAAGAACTGGATATCAATAACCAAAAGAATGAAAGAGGACCCCTATCTTACACCCAACACAAAAACTAAATCAAAGTGGATCAAGCACCTAAACATAAGAACTAGCACCATACAGCTTCTAGAAGAGAATGTAGGGAAACACCTTCAAGACCTAGTAGTAGGAGGCAGCTTCCCAAACTTTACACCCAAAGCACAAGCAACTAAAGAAAAAATAGATTAATGGGAACTCCTCAAAATCAAATGCTCTGCACCTCAAAAGACTTTGTTAAAAAGGTGAAGAGGCAGCCAACTAATGAGAGAAAATATTTGGAAATCACATATCAGACAAAGGTTTGATTTCCTGTATATACAAAGAAATCATACAACTCAACAAAAGAACAAACAACTCAATTATAAAGTGGGCTAAAGACATGAATAGGCATTTTTCTGAAGAGCAAATACAGATGGTTCAAAAGCACAGGAAGAGATGCTCATTTTCATTGGCTATAAGGAAAATACAGATCAAGGCTACAATGAGATACCACCTCACACCTATAAGAATGGCTGCTATTAAACAAAAAGGAAATTATAAATGCTGGAAAGGATGTGGAGAAACTGGGACACTTATGCACTGCTGGTGGGAATGTGTACTGGTACAGCCACTATGGAAGACGGTTTGGTGGTTCCTTAGGAAACTAAATATCGAGTGGCCCTATCACCCAGCAATAGCACTACTTGGTATAGAAGACCTGAAAGCAATGACACAAACAAACATTTGCACAACGATGTTCATAGCAGCATTATTCACAATCGCCAAAAGATGGAAACAAACCAAATGCACGTCAACAGATGAGAAGATTAATAAAATGTGGTAGAGACATACAGTGGAATATTCTGCAGCAGTAAGACAAAATGATGTCCTGAAGCACATGACAAGATGGATAAGTCTTGAGGACATAATGCTGAGTGAAATTATCCGGACACAAAAGGACAGATACTGTATGATTCCACCTTTATGACCACAATAAAAGTATAATTAGCAGCTTATAAAAAAAAGTTAAAAAAAATAATCTATTTTCCTAAGAGTGGATAGACTAAAATATTAAGTTCATTATGGCTGCCCTTTATATAAAATTAACTCATCCCTTCCTATCACAGTCAGGATCTTTGAAAAAGACCTAAAATTAACTCCCTATTAATGTTCTATTTGAGGATAATTCTGATTTTCTATTCATTTTGTCCATAGTACAATTTTACATTGAGCTAAGGCACACAGCTTTTTTTTTTTAATGCTGAAACCTCAGATCACAGCATTGTTTTTTTTTAAATAATGGGAATGTATCATGAAAATAATTGTGATAACATTGAAAATAATTTGTCATAGTTGCATCTGCAGAACTGTATATGGACTTACGTAAGTTTATTAAACTTTTTATTTCTTTAGAAGAGTTGTTTCATTGCTACCTTATCATAGTAGTTAAAATTCTATAAATAAACCCTCTTTTCTCCAAACCTAGAATACAATCAAATATAAAGTTAAAGGTATGCAGTCATGTATCAGCTTACCTTACCTCACTGTTGGTTGGGAAATAATTACAATTTTTAAAAAGGAGATTTCCATGTAAGAACATGAGTCAGAAGGAAAGCATGGTTAACCATGTAAATTCTCATTATAAAGATTTGAATAAGCACTCATAATCCATAATCCATATGGGGAATGCTAATAAAATTTTACTGTTTATGAAATAAACTAGAATTTTGTTAGTTTATTTATTACTGTGGTATACAAAGCTATGTTTGTCATGTGATAATCTCATTTGATAACAAATGGACTAACATCTTCAGAGACAAGTAAGACTCAATTTTTAATTTATAAATTCCAAATAGATTTTGCTTAGATGATTTACCTTTCATATGCTGGTTTTCAATCATTTGTGTTTTCTGTATTATATTTTCAGAAATAGAATGAACAGCAATTATGTTGGACAACTAAATATGCTTTGTATACTAAATAATAAAATAACAGCTAAAGCTTCCAAGAATGAGCTCTCTATTCTGAACACTACCACACTTCAGTAGTTAGTGAATTAGGATACGGAATTTTCTGAACAGAAATTCAAGTACTTTTTGAGCCATTTTGAAAATGTGGTCTTTTTGTTTTAATGTAGCTTTATTTACTTTATTTCGTAACAACACAGTAACCTCCTTCAAATAGTGTATCTATTGAAAAAGTGAAGTAAAGAAGGCTTAATACTAATCAATTTTAAACTAAGATTAAGAAAAAAAAAAAGAAACCCAGGGTATTTATGTTGTTTAATCCATACAGTCTAGTTTATGTTGTGATTTAGATAAATTCTTTAGAACTTACTCTTAATATTCTTACTCTTAATATTCTTGCATATAAGAAACCTAAGACATATTTTCTTAGTTTCCATCCAAATAATTTATTTACCAAGGACCCCAAAGGACATTGTTATAGATTTTTAGTCTCACATATAAGTTGATTCGGCCTGACATGCAATGCAAGTGCTCCCAGCAGTTACCTTACCTTCAGAGTGTGAGTCAAGTAGCAGTTTGTACCAGAGTATCCTGGGTCGCAGACACACTGCTCATTTAGGCAGTCTCCATGCCCCCTGCAATTGTCCAAGCAGCCAGGGCCCAGATAGAAATTATCGATTGCCCACTGCATATCTGAGTACTTCTGATAGAACCTAAACCTCACAGGACTATCAGCAGCACAAAAGAAAAGGAGTGAAAAGCAGAAGTTAACTTTATTCATGTCCTTTTAAAACACTCTTCTAGGACAAAAAGGTTCAATAAAAAATGTTTTTTTTTTTGACCGTTGTTCTCTATTTCTAGTGATGGAACTCTAATGCTGGTTTCACTGACATTTTATAATATCTGAGCAAACTTGAGCAACACAAAATGAAAATACAGTGGAATCTCTATTTCAAGCAATGGGAATATTTAAAAGAAAAAACAACTCTGTAACTATCATTAAACAGGTTTCTTGTGAAGTGGAGTCCAGTGGTTGTGACATAATTTGGATTCATTAATTACTTTTCTGAAATTGTACAGGTGGTGACTGAGTTCTTTGACAGAGACTTGTCAGAATATGCTCAGCCTTCAGGCGGCTGGGGAACAGCAACTTCTGAATTCCCTGAAGATAATCAATATTCTCAGAGCAACTATGCTAATTAGAAAACAGTTTGAGGGAGTTATATTCTGGGACAATTTTCCTGAGAATTCTGTCTTCTGGGGATAAAAACAAGCCTCATAATTAACATTTTATTAAAATATACCAACCTATTTGAATAAAGAGCCCAAAGTTCATGAGGGAACTTTCTGGGATAATGTAAAGTTTCTATATCTTGCTTTGTGTGGTGGTTACATAGGTTACAGAATGGTAAAAGCTCATTGAACTGAACAGTTAATAACTGGCAAAGTACTGTATGTACATTATACCTCATTATAAAAAAAGAGAGAGAATAGGAGGGGGGAAATCAGTCTAAGACAGATAATGTGATGGTGCCTGAGCATCCATCTCACTCTAGAATATTCATTTGAGATCATTATCATGTTACAATTCCCTTAACCATTGACTGGCTTGGGAATGAGCATTCCTGAGCTATTTTGGACCCATGAAATGCTTCCCTTTTAGAAAGAAAAGCTACTCCTTTTCTCTCCCATTTGACATGGCTACAGAAGCATCCTGTCTAGTTTTTTTGGTAGCTCTGCTATGTTCACGGGGGCAATCAGCCTTAACGCTTAGTGTGATGCCAACACTGTGGATTTCAGAGCAAAGCATGAGTCTTCAAAGACATTGTTTAGTCTAAGAATCTGCCAATCTTAGAGTCCACTTATCTTTGGAATTTTCATTATAGATACAATAAATTTCATTTTTATTTGAACTAGTTTGAGTTGGGTTTTCTGTTACCTGCAGTTAGAAGAATCTTGACTTAGAGTCCTAACATGTTAACTGAATAAACCTTTTAAATTAATTTCTGAAAACTGTGAATGGTCCTGTAGTAAATGATGTCTAAGAGGGTCCTGACAAAGCCAGATGTAGGTTCTTTAACCAAAGGCTCAGTCTATTTTGGTTATATATCATATTCTTCTGTTTGACAAGAAGTTTCTTCATTTGGCCAGACCATGTGATTTATACAGCCAAGGTGCTCCTATCATTTTAATGTTTCTTTTTACCCTAAATATTACAGAAGAGAAATATTAATCTTTTGGAATTGCCTTAACATATCTACAGACTTTCTAGAGAATGGTTTAATCACCTATGGTTCACCATTGCTCCAAGCTAATTAATTTTCTCTGCAGGTGCAGGACTTAGTGCTTTAATAAGAGAAAAATGAAACCTATAAACCACACATGTACAAATAGCATAATGAATTAGGGCTTGCTTGTGGCTCTGTGTATCATGGGCTGATAAAGCAGTAATGTGAAAAGCTTATGATTCATGGTGGACAAATGTCTATAAAGTTGATCAGGTAGGGTATACCTTTTTTGGGGGGCTCCAAGGCCATCACTATTGTTCTTTCCTCATTTGACAACGTTGAACTGTAAAAAATGGAAAGGGCTGCCAAGGCCCTTTTTGCCAAGAATTATAACTTGAGGTCTCTTGAAGTTAGCTTATCATGGATGTCACCAATTAGAGAACCTTTAGGGTTTGGGAAGAAGTAAGCACTTACCCACAATTACAACATAATTTCAGGCTTGACAAAAGTGTTCCTAATCCATTTCTGACTGTTCAGAATTAAGCTTTATTTTAATTTTCTACTTACTTTCCCACTAAGCTTTCAGGAAGTGGGTAGGTGATTCTTTTCCACCCTTTAGTTGGAAAGAATACGGATGGCTGAGAAACACTTCCAGAACATTTTGGGTCAGCAGGTAAGCACTGAGGAACCAGATAATTCCAGCTCACACCAAAGTCAGTAGAATACTGCACGTGAATTTGATTCTGTGCAATTTTTTCAGAAGCTTTACATCCAACAGAGATCTAAGAAATAGAGTAAAGTAAGATTGTCAAGGCATTAAAATTATATTACATATTTCTGCTCTGTGGACTTTAGCAGCATAAAAATTACTGATTACTTGATATATACTGCACTAAACCATCCTGTATTTTCAGGTTCATTTTTGTTCTGGGAGAGTTGAGATGGTTGTCCAAGGTAACAAATTATAGAAAGTGCCAAATATACTGCATGGGGTTTGGAGAAAAGCTGAAACTTGCATGTCTGCCATGGTTGGCTAGTTGCCTTGGAAGGCTTGGACCCAATCTTACAAATCGTTGTTTGTTGTGTACTGATACTTCTGTTTGGCAGGATATTTGACCAAGAAGGACTGCTAACAAGTTTACCAATTTTGCCATTTTGTAGTACACTTTATGACACTCTATAAATCACTTTCAACTAAACTGAAATGCAATGAAGTGATAACAGAAGGTGCTTTTAACAGGCCAAGCACCCTTTGATGATGGAGATAGCCATATGCACCATTTGTTGCTAACAGAGTGGAATTTAGGTAGGCAGAAAAATTTTTTGACATAGACTCTTGGTCAAAACATTGATGTTAATTAAGTCTAAATAGGTATTCATGCTAATCGTGTTTTTTTCCTATAATTTTCTTTCTCCATAAACATCAAAATGCTCTCATAAAAAAGTAGATACAGCCATTACAACTTAATCTCCTTTTAAAGAGAAAAGTTGTCTAAATCATATAATGATTTAACTCAGGGAGCTAATTCAGGCTATTATTGGAATCATATCCCATATTTTTATCAATATTTAATATCCAGTAGTATTTAGAACAATTAGACATGTATTCAGACCTGAACAGAAACATTTTCTCTCATGAAAATTTTACCTTGAAATAGCTGAGAAAGGAAATGCCTTTAATCTTAAGTAATATAGAGTTGAGTTATATAATATTATCTTAACATTTAATTTTACTTTCCTAAGTATATGTTAAGTCAATATTAGAGTGTTTGCCTCTATAATTGTTTTCATTTCTTATATTGCTAACATATTGTTATTTATGTAATGGAGACCTTAATGTTTTCACCTTGAACTGCATAATCCAGCCCTCGGTGGGCGTGAGGTCCTGGGTCACTGCGTACACTTCTCTTCCGTCATGACTGCCACAAAGCATGACCCCATCAGGGGAGTCGCAGAATCTTTCCACCGTACAATCATCATGGAATAGCCAATGTTCACTCACTTGAAAAAGAGACAAACATTTTATGGCAAACAAAAATACGTGAATTAAATTTCCATTTTAAGCAAGACAGAATTATTTTCAGTAGAAATCTGTCTTATGTACAAACCATGGATAACATGCTGACACAGACACATAGTTTTAGGAACATGGATACTGTGCAGATTGAGATAAATCTCCTAATCTGGCTTTTGCAAGTCTAGATTTGGGGGGAAAACTGCTTGTTTTGTATGTGGTGTAAGTGAAAGTCAAAGGGAAATGTGTATCTAAGGTTCGATAGAAATTTAGTTTTTTGTTTTTAATTTTTAAAAAAATATAATAACAAACAAGCGCAAACATTCTTAACTTATGATCATTCCGTTCTATATATATAATCAGTAATTCACAATATCATCACATAGTTGCATATTCATCATCATGATCATTTCTTAGAACTGATTTGCATCAATTCAGAAAGAGCAATAAAAAGACAACAGAAAAAAGTTCATACATACCATACCCCTTAACTCTCCCTTTCATTGATCACTAGCATTTCAAACTAAATTTATTTTAACATTTGTTCCCCCATTATTTATTTTTATTCCATATGTTTTACTCATCTGTTGATAAGGTAGATAAAAGGAGCATCAGACACAAGGTTTTCACAATCACACAGTCACACTGCGAAAGCTCTATCATTATACTATCATCTTCAAGAAACATGGCTACTGGAACACAGCTCTACATTTTCAGGCAGTTCCCTCCAGCCTCTCCATTACACCTTGACTAACAAGGTGATATTTATTTAATGCATAAGAATAACCTCCCGGATAACCTCTCGACTCTGTTTGGAATCTCTCAGCCATTGACACTTTGTCTCATTTCACTCTTCCCCCTTTTAGTCAAGAAGGTTTTCTCAATCCCTTGATGCTGATTCTCAGCTGATTCTAGGATTTCTGTCCCACGTTGCCAGGAAGGTCCACACCCCTGGAAGTCATGTCCCATGCAGACAAGGGGAGAGCAGTGAGTTTGCTTGTTGTGTTGGCTGGAGAGAGAGAGGTCACACCTGAGCAACAAAAGAGGTTCTCTTGGGGGTGACTCTTAAGCCTAATTTTAAGTAGGCTTGACCTATCCTTTGCGGAGTTATGTTTCATATGAACAAACCCCAAGATTGGGGGTGCAGCCTTGTGAGACTATCAAGAGTTCAACTTGCGGAAGTTGAATTTCCCCCTGTCTCACCATTCCCCGAAGGGGACTTTGCAAATGCTTTTTTATTCACTGTTCAAATCCTTCTGGGATTTATTGAGGCACCCCTCTACAAAATCTCATGCCCTACTCAAGTTTCCATGTACTTATGGTGTTCAATTAAGCTGTCTACATAATTTCTATTAGGAAATGCACTAGCCAAAATATAAATTTTATACCAAATAAACTTTTTTTGCTTTAGTCTCACACAGAAGTTAAAATTTTAAAATATTAATTATCTAGATATGTAGTTTTTTAGGAAAGATCTAAATCAGGAGAAGAATTTTTAGTGACATTATAGGGAAGTGAGTTCGTGACTTTTACTCAAATTCTGATAATGTTATCTGGGTAATTAAAACACTTGTAGTGAAATTTTTATTCTACTTATTTACTCAAACAATCAATTGATTTGAGGGGCCCAAAAATGATGAGAAAAACCAAAAGTTTACATTGTGCTATTTGTTATAAAGACTACTTTTAAATCCTAAGATGTGAAGCTATACTTAGTTTGACAAAAATGAAAACTTTTAAAACTTTTCTTTTAATTGTGAAATATACTATATACACAAAAGAAGCAATAAATTTCCATATACATTTTAACAAGTTATTATAGAACAGATTTTAAAGTTTGGTATGGGTTACAGTTCCACGATTTTTTTTATTGAAAATAACTTTTTATAAAGAGATTATTTAAGAAATGAGGATTATCTCTGGGGTAATGCTGTTTTAAGCTTACCCCATAATATCCTTATTATTTGATTATCTAAGTATGGATATTTAAATATTCAGAAGAGATTTGGTTTACTACATTTTGACTGTGTTTTAAACCAGATCAATAGGTAGTTATACTTTGAGGAAGTGTATTCAGTTAACAAAAAAAAACTAGTGAAAAAACAGATTTGGAAGAGTTTCTAAGGAAAACCTAGTAAATAAGACAGAATCAATCAGTGCCAAGAAGTCCTATATGCCGAGTCTCTCTTGCTCTGTTTGGAAGTGTTTTTACATCATGATTTCATCCTCAAAAGGTGAGAAATTAAACATATGCATACAATGCATCTTATTCATGATATACTTTGATTTATAGTTCCAACTTTTCTCTGAAAGTTTCCTGGTTAGTTACAGCATTTGCAATGGAGATAGACAGGTGCAACTGAGGGTTGGGGCTGCCATGCAGCTAGATAGCCTCTGAGGCTCTAAAGAAGAGACCAAATATTTTAACTGTAATTCAGCCTTCACCTGTGTTGTGTGCTTTTGATTTCGTCTGAGCAAAACATGTGCTTCTAGAGCAAGCAGCTTATCCCATTCAAATGGCTACTGCAATGCCATTATCAGTTAGTTTTCATTCCAAGTCACAGATAAAGGACTCAATAGTCAAAGTGTCAGAGATTTGGATTCTAATAAGAATACTCTGATTCAGGTTATTCTAGAGGTTCCTATTTAATTTTTCTGCTACAGCTGTACAGTCCTCATGAAACAGGGCTAATATTAGTCAATTATCTCACCAATCTCTTCTGCAATATCAGAAAAAAAAGATGCTAAGAAATATACCAAAATATTGACAATGATTATTCTCATCCTCAGGATTTTCTCAAATTCACACTTTGAACATGAGTTACTTTTACAATAAACATTAATAATCGAACATTTTAAAGTATTAAGACTTCCCAAATTTATAATTTTCTTCCAGCAAATGTGTCATTCCCCTGAAAAGTTCTTATCAGTCTTGTTATTATAAAATAAATCCAGATGGTGTTTTTGGGCAAGATAGTAGGGCTGAGTTGTATGAGACTCACAGTCCCCACTCTCTCATGACTCTAGAGTGGTATAATATTATATCTCTTTTTATTGTTCAGATAACGTGTTCAGTGTTGGTATGAGATGTATAATTATCACTACTCAATCTGAAAACATCAAATTTTGTGTAGTAGAACCAAAGATGTGGCATAATAAAGCAGTACTTAACGTAAGATATCACTTAAAAGGCAACCAAAATAGTATCATGAAATGAACAGAAAAGTTAGTAAATATGAGAAAGGCACAAAGAGACAGTTGGCAGCTCAGCAACATCACTGAACTACGCCTATTAAGAATGAAGAGCAGCCTGAGGATGAGCCAGGACCCAGCATCATGGGAATGAGAAAACCTTCTTGACCAAAAGGGTAGAGAAAAGTGAGACAAAATAAAGTGTCAGTGGCTGAGAGATTTCAAACAAGAGTTGGGAGGTTATCCTGGAGGTTATTCTTATGCATTATATAGATATCTCTTTTTAGTTTATGGTGTATTGGAGAAGCTGGAGGGAAGTGCTTGAAACTGTTGAACTGTGTTCAGTAGCTTTGATTCTTGAAGATGACTGTGTAACTGTTTAGCTTTTCAGTGTGACTGTGTGATTGTGAAAATCTTGTGTCTGATGCTCCTTTTATCCAGGTTATGGTCAGATGAGTAAAAAAAGGTTAAATAAATAAATAAATAATAGGAGGAGGTAAGGGGTAAAAATTGGGTAGATTGAAATATTGTGGGTCAATGAGTGGGGGTTAAGGGGTATGGGATGTATGAGTCCTATTATTTTAATTTCTTTTACTGGAGAGATGCAAATGTCCTAAAAGTGACCATGGTGAGGAATACACAGCTGTTTGATGATATTGTGAGCCATTGATTATATGTCATATAATATGGTTGGACTGCACGTGTGTGGATATTTCTCGACATAAATATACATTAAAAAAAAGAGTGAGGAGGGTAGGGTGAAGAGGGTGGCTCAGTGGCAGAGTTCTCGCCTGCTATGCCAGAGACCCGGATTCGATTCCTGGTGCCTGCCCATGCTAAATAAATAAATAAATGAATAAATAAATAAAAGAGCAAAGAGCAGGATACACAAGTGGTTCAGTGGTACAATGTCCACCTGCTATGCAGGAGACTTGGGTTGGATTCCTGGACCATGCACGCCTACCCCCCTGGCCCCCCCCACAAAAAGAATGAAGAGTAGGAAGCCAGCCTGTGAACATTCTCTGAAACACTTGATGGCATCACAAATGTGCCTGATGTAGTAAAACAAAACATTTGGCTTTGCATATTAAAACAAATGACTGAGAAATACTAGCTTTCCACCCAAGATAGAAAACAGAACACACAGATATGACTACTTTTCCTCTAATAAAAGAAAGTTGTTTGGTGGGCCACAAGGCTCAGTGGCAGAGCTCTCGCCTGCCATACCGGAGACCCGGGTTCGATTCCTGGTGCCTGCCCGAGCAAAAAAAAAAAAAAAAGGAAAGAAAAGAAAATTGTCCTGTTCCCTCTAAGAAAATTATCCTTTTAATGAAATTAGAGAATATTATTTATTAAAACACACTCGCTGGTTTGAATGGAAGAAAAGATTTAGTTACCATGTAAATCAGGAGGGCTGCGAGGAAATAAAAAGATGTCACGAATAAACCTTGTCATGACTTATATACCATTCAAACACCTGCAAAGGTTCCACATTTTACGCTTATGAAAAGTCGCCTAAACCTCTGCATCTCCACTGGGTTTTATTTCAACACTAATAAAACCTACCTGCGGTTTTGTCCTCCATAAACATGTCGAACGCGATCCTCCCAACGGGGCCGGCGTCGGCCGGGGCGCGCTCGTGCTGGGGCACCGGGGCACTGCTGAACATGTCCAGCATGACCGTCCTCTGGTCGGCTGAGCCTGAGATCAGGACATTGTCGATGGCCCAGTCGTTCTGATCCAGGCCGTCGTGCCTTGGCTGCCACCACCGGAAGCGGGTAGCGACCTCTTTAGCATCCGGAGGGAGAAGGATATTCACGAATCTATAAGAGAATGATGACAAGGGTGGAGGAAAAACCTTTGTCACGTCAGTAAACAACCAGAAATAAGATAATGTGTGTCACATTGGTGGCTGAGGGGAGAACATTAGCCAGAATAATTAAAAAAAACAAAACATGATAAACTGACTTGATTTTATGAAATCTCAGAAGTCACTGAATGGGAGAAATAAAACGTGAGAAAATTCAAGCCTCACTGAACTGCCTTTCTACTTTACCTGCCCTTGGGCAGATCTCAGAGGGACTTCCAAATTCTCTGTATACTGAGAGTCCCTCTGGATCTGGAGACTAGACCTACAGGACTTGAGCACACATACTTTGGAAGCCGGAAGCTCAGACTGATTTTTTTTTTTTCTGCCTTCTAAGGATTAATTTCATCTGTTTCCTTCCCCCTTTCTAAAGTTTAGTTCTTTTCACTCTACTCTCATGGGTGCCAGCAATTTGCTTGCAATCTGGATTTGGGACTGCAGGACACTGGAGCCTTCCACCTGAGGACAACAGGCTGTGTGTGATTAATTAATCAGCTGCCCACAGCACATTTGACTTTGTTCTATATGTCCGAATGGAAACTTACTAAGAAATGCTGAGTGAGAACCATGGGCTAACAAGCCCAATATACTGTCTCTGACTCAGTCACCAAGTACAGACTTGGAAAAACAGGGCTCCGTTTTCTAACATCAGCTTTCATCAGCTAGAAATAAGATCTAAAATGCTCCTTAATTACAATTACGCAGTTCAAACCCAGGAATGTATCAAACGCTTCTTGAACTTACATTCACAACTTGTAAGGTCTATTAGGGAAGATAATTTTTTTAGAGAGATTATCTTTTGCATAAAGTATCATCTTTTTATGCTAATCTAACCTCCTTTTAATTTCAGGGTCTGCCCTGTAGCTGCAGGATGGGGCCAGTCTGTCCAAGTTCATTTGTGGAGGACCCTTAAGCTGGGGCATCAATGACAGTCCCTTTAGTCTTTGTCGTTTTGAAGAGGTTTCATTATTTTAGTTTTGTTTATACAGTGTCTCTGTTTATTTTATTTTTCCTCCTCCTTTTCTCTTTTATGTCTTCTTTGAGATACAGTGACCAGAAGAGCAGGCAGTATTCTAGATGGGGACCAACCAAGAACCAGTCAAAGCTAGGATGCCTTTAGTTCGATGTGCAACACTTGGATTTTGAATAACTTTTCTTGACTATCCACATCATTTGGGTGTCCTCTGGGCCAAGAGAGTATCAATGACTTGTTTTGGGGAAGGAAAGTGTAGGCTGAGAATTCTAGGAAGTTTGGAAGCTTAGGGACCATTACTCTTTAGGCAAATAATCTTTTCAAAAGTTCCTTCTCTCATGTTTCTCAATTTTGAAGCTCATCTGCCTCCACTTTTTTGTATGCTCATCATGTGAGATCTTCCTATAATTTATCTCCATTGGTTTGGCAAGTTTGGTTAACATTTTAAAGTGCATTAAATGTATCAGAAATCTATCAATTCCTGGAAGGACACATAGTTTATGCTTCTTCACCCAGAGCAAAGAATTTTTATCTCTATTTTTTTCTTTCCTGTTCCTAAATTAGTTTCCTTTCTCTCATAAAACCTTGACCACATTTTAAAAGCTTTTGAGTGTACATTTATCTAAGGTTTCTTGAAAGTCTAAATAAATGATGACCATTGTTTCTCCATTCATCAATTTGCTTTCTTCTTCAGAGAACTAAAGTAGATCTGACAGCTATGCTTTTACCCTACAGAAACATTCTTCCCTTAAGTGTTAGGATTTACACTTGAGAATCTTTATAAATTCCTCCATAGAGACCAGGAAAATGGTTTACTTATTCTCTCCATTATCCCATACTAATAGAGGAGCACACTTCTGCACTATTACACTGTATACCACTTAGTTTCTTGTTGGATTTCTTTGTAGGTGCCCAATTTTATTGTAAGTGCAGGATTTTGGTTGTAGCAGAGATTTCTGGTATTTCCTAAATTTCCATTCTCCCCTTCATCCTTAATAATAACAGCCCATATTTTCAGTAAAGGCTAAGATTCACCCAGAATAAAGATGATGCTTTCCAGCTTCCCTTGCCTCTGGTGTTGCCATGTGACTAAGTTCTGGCTAACGGAATGTGAATGGGAGAACGTGCACCCTTCCTGCCCCACTCTCCTTCCTTATAACTGGACTGTGGAGGAACTACACTACTGCTTTGGACCATGGAGTAGAAGCTATGATTGAGAATGGCAGAACCACAAGATAAGAAGGAAATTGGATCTCTTGT
This sequence comes from Myrmecophaga tridactyla, assembly GCA_004026745.1. Lineage (NCBI taxonomy): Eukaryota > Metazoa > Chordata > Mammalia > Pilosa > Myrmecophagidae > Myrmecophaga > Myrmecophaga tridactyla. The sequence continues at coordinate 54,940 of PVIY010012690.1, forward strand.
GTCTGTGGAATTACTATAGCAGCCTTATGCTACTTTCTTCTGGATCTAATTTACATAAGAGAGAAATAAATTGATTTAAATTATTTTGGGTTTTCTGTCATGCATAGCTGAACCTATTAACTAATATAATGAATTTAAATAATCATATACATGATTATTTTCATTGTTTTTATTTTACCTGTTCTCCAGCTTATACCTGGTTTGACATGCATTAAGGTGAGCTAGGCATGTTACTTGATTGAGCTGTATTTTCCTCCCCTTTCCTTCCTTTCTGATATGGATTGAATTGTGCCTCTCAAAAAGAAATAGTCACATCCTAACTTCTGGTCTTGTGAATGTGATCCTATTTGGAAACAGGATATCTGAAGATGCTGTTAGTTAAGACGAGGCCAGAGGTTAGAGAGGGCTCTAATCTATTATGACTACTATCCTATAAGGAGAAGAAATTCTGCAGAGAGAAGATGGCTATGTGACAGAGGCAGAAATGGAGTTATGCTGTCATAAGCCAAGGAATGCCAAGGATTGCCAAAACTGTCTGAAACAGAAAGACATGGAATAGAGTCTTCTCTACAGACTCTGGACTTCGAAGGAAGCATGGCCCTGCCCAAACCTTGATTTTGGACTTCTAGCCTCCAGAACTATGAGACAATAAATTTTTGTTGTTTTAAGGCACCCAGTTGTGGAACTTTGTAATGGTAGTCCTGGGAAACTAAAATGCTGTCCTTCCCTTCCCTTCCTCTTCTCTTCTCCCCTCTTCTTTTTCCTCTCTAGCCTTCTCCCTCCTCCTTTCTCTTCTCTTTTTTTCCCTCTCTTCCCCTTCCTTCTCCTCCTCCTTTAGAAAATACACCCTTTTCCTTTTTCAAAAGCCTTTTTGACTTTTCCAGTTGATCAATCGATAGCTTATTGACTAAAACGTTGAAATAAATTAACTTATAATCATAAATTTATATATTTTTTGCACTGCATCTATTCACTATCAGCATTACGAGAGCATACTGTATCTTACTCTGAGATTCAAATACAACTTCTTAAAATAAAAACCCAAACCAGCTATTCATTCAGGTCAGAAATCTTATCTTCCTATTAGATCCAGAGATGCCACCAATGAGTAAGAGTAACTGTGGTTCCCACAATGATTGCTGGCAGGTCTTACCCTCCGTCACTGTTGAACATACTAGGTTTTAGGATAAAATCAAATACAAACCCAGGTTTACTGTACTGGTCATAGAAAATTTCCATTAGCAGAATCCAGGTAATTCCTCCATTGACAGAATATTCCAAGAGAACACCTTGGTTACGGTTGTTAGGTGTAATCAGACATCCATACATGAAGTAAAACTGGATAAACTCAGCATTAGTGAGGTTTAGATCCACTGTGACTAACAGTCGACTGCAACCCTAAGGAAAAGAAGCAGAGATGCAAAAAAGTCAGGAGAAGGAAATTCAGATTATAAGTTTCCTCTGGCTTCCATCCACTATATATTTATTTTATAATATATGTCACAACGTATTGTAGCACTGATTTTCTTACCATCTTTCTTTCTACACTAGCACCTAGCATGGTGCCAGCAAATGTTCTTGAACTTTGAAATTTCAGTTTTAAAGACTTCACTATCAGAGGGCAAGTTATTCCAAGGAGATTTTCTTTTAGTTTTCATAAGCAAGACGAGAGCTGAAATTAGAGCAACTGTTCTGTTTTTATCAACTATTTCCAGTGACTCCTGAACATTTATTAGATTTTTTCAAAAAGGCATCAGCTATTAATGGAATAGAAGGCTGAGATCACCATTTTAAAATGAACTTTAAAAATGACTATATCTGAAAATGTCATACAATTATATTGTATAATTAGATAATAATTGTAATACTTTTTACTTAAACTTTTATAATAGATTTTAATGCCACATACTAATTCATTAAGGTAGATAGGTAGATATTTCTTAGTTGAACATATGAGGAAAACTAGACTGTAGGATTTTAATAAATCACTTAAGAGTTCCAACTAAGCTAGGATGAGAATTTTGAACATTGCATTGTTAGTTAGTGCTGATGATTATAAAAATCCTGCACACTGTTATACCCTCTTGTTACTTTTGAGATAAAATATTGAACATAAATAATATACTTTACTGGCCCCAATAAAAGCTCTATGTTAGGGTATGTAAAGAAAAAAAATAGCTGACAATGAATTAATTATCTTTTAAATTAATTTACCTATGAAGAGCATCTAATCATTGTATTGAGAAATGGTATTTTTAAACAAAATACAATTTTGTTCTAACCTTGCTGCCATCATTAGAATGGTTTAAAATTTCTTAAGGCAAGTTTCCAACATCATTGCTGTCATTCATGAAAAAATCTGTTACACGTACAAGTGTCTAGTATATCAATGATATTATCTTTTCTTCATAATTCATAGAAAAGATTAATTGATAATAAAATTCAGACACAACAGAAGCTCACTTTCCAGATTTTGGCTCTTTAAATTCCAAATCTGTTGCAAGCTCAGGAGTTTTCAATTAGAGCATAATCCAAATGGAGCATTGTTCAAGCACTATCTCCCAGGATGGAAATTCATTTGTCTTTTTTTTTTTACACGTACTTACATATTCCTTGTGCTGATAGTACCTTGCATAATTAAGTTACTTCAACTGATTTGTGATAGGAAAATACTGGAAATCATTATTTATTTTCTGATTCGTATAAAGTTACAAGTTCAGATCAGAGTTGTGTATTTAGGGTGACTAACTATACTTTGGCTTGTCAATTAAATTTCTAAAGACACTCAATTATTGGAGGGAATTTAGAGGACAGTGAAATGAAAAGCAGCAGCCACTAACTCACCCCACTGAAATGAAGAGCCATTCCTGAAGCCACAGCCCCACACACAGTACTCAATTTCCCTCCATTCATAGTCAGCCAGTTCTGGCTGGCTGGAGCTCGATTGAAGTTGTCTTTGAGTTGGGTTGGAAGGGAGGTCTCAGGCTCATCGCAGTACAGGCCACCCCACTGCTCGTCACAGCTGGGTGTGGAGAAAGAAAAAGGAAAAGTCAACATCAAACACACCCCCCACAAGTGTGTTCTCAAATAATAAGCAAAGCTGACTCTTTTCCTAGTCCAGGATGATGAAAGGCTACTTATCTTCACAGAGACTGCCAGAATCCACCTGCTCTCCTTAACAGCGCTTTAGACTAGAAATAAGTTGTAAATTAACTACCTAATAAGGAGTGACTTGGGCTTACAGGTAGAGAGAAAGAAGCACTCTCAAAGAAGTTACTAAAGCTGTGCCTCTAAAAGACTCAGCTCTGGATGGCTGATAAACAATTAGGAACCCAAAAGACCAAATAGCAGAAGATACTTTAAATAACACATATCCAAAGGACTGACTTCAGTGTGGAGGGGAATATGAGTATAGGACAGGGAAGCTCAGGGGTCATTCTGGATATTGGCTAGATTCATTCATCAAAGGAGGGACTTCCCAGGTGGAGGAGCTTAGTGACTAAGGGACTACAAGTTCTCCATCAGCATCTTCATTTACTACCCCATCAAATACCTTTGAAAATAAAGCACAGAGATCTATAAATGTGCCAGCACACACATATTCATACATCACCTTATTTAGATCCTCTTAAAGATGCTGAGGCTCTCTAAAAGTTGTACACTAAGCCTTTCCATCGCATACAGCTGGTTAATTGACCAGACATTTACAGACTTCCTAATGCAACAACACTGGAATATTAAAGGAGTAATGCAGCTCACTACACATATTCAGACCTAAGTGAGAAGATTCTTATAATGTATTATTTTCAGTCAGAACATACTGAACTCCTGAACCTCTTCTAATGTTTTTTTCAAGGCTCAAGTGGATCACAGAAACACAGAAGAAAAATAAAATATAGTCAATTACAACTCAGCCTTCTCTTGACAAGATAGCTATTGTTACTCTTAGCAGGAAAGAAGATACAATATCCATCAATCCTACAGTGAACTCAGTATTATATTTTAGGAACACATATATAACATAAAGTAGCTTGGGAGTGATTCAAAACCAGTTTCAGAAAAGTCTCTTGGCTGGACTGTGAACAAGGAGCTTTCCACAGAAGGAAGGGAAAAACCACTTACATGCAGTTTCCTTGGATGCACCTCCCATGGCCACTGCACATATCTATGCAGCCATCCCCGATATAGACATTATCTATTGCCCATGTCTGCTGCTTGTCAAAAGGAGCTGGCTGATGCCAACGGAAACGAGTGGCTTGGGACCTTGGAAGGAGAAGAGAATTATAATGAAGGACACAGTGGAAAAGAGAAGATGTTCTGGTATGTGTGAACACGTGCAGAGAGACACGCAACACTTGCAAATGCACACACACTCCTGCTCACGTTCTGGAAAGGTGAATTTCATCACTGCAATATTCTACGCAAAATTTTGGTTCACAAAACCAAGCCAAACTGAACTGCAATAGCTTGATAATACATTCTGGTCTAGTGATTTTTCTAAGTTTTGTACAGACCAAAACAGAACCTGAAACTAGGATTAAAACCAGAAGCCCTAAGCAGAACAGTGAGTCTGGAATTTTGTGTAGGAACCACTGCAGGGAGATTCCAGGACTGCTGCTAACTTGCAAGTGCAAATGAGGAAAAGGAGTCGTTCTTGAGCAGATGCGATCCTTCTGCTTTGACGTGGGAAGCAGGACACTGGTTGGATTTCAGCCCCTACGTGGTGCCCAAGACTAGACACCTTTGTATAGGGAGCGGACTGCTCCATCTCACACAGTTTTCCAGAATAATTCTGCCAATGAAGGCTATAAGAGACAGTGTAAGTGTCAATGAAACACTAGATAACTGGGATCAATGAAACTACATAATTGGACAGGAAAAAAAAGAGAGGGTAATAAACAAATCCAAATTTACTTTCGATTGATTTAAAAGCAATATGAATAAAACCAAAAGGGAGGTTTTCCATCCGAGAAAGAGAACTATGTTTGATATATAGGCATTTTAAATGTACATACACTATAAATTGCACAGTTGCAGAGTATCGTTTTCAGAAAGACTAATAAACATGCTTTCAGAGGCACTAGATGGCAGTAAAACTCAAACAACGTCTTGAGGCTCCTGTACGTTGAACATTAAAAGACTTGTAAGGAAATAATTAGCCAAAGTAAGTTGTGTGTTTACTGATTAATATATATTTGTCACTAAGAGACCATAAGTCATTCGACTAAGGAATATCTCTTCTAGACAGGACAAAAAAAAAACAACAGCAAAAATTTTATATTTCTTAAATGAAAATATTTATAAAGTTTAGGAAATAGGAGAAAAATTGATCAGTTATGAAGAGAGCTAAATTTTTCACTATGAGAATAAATAGTTCAATTCAAGAAATGTTTACTGAGCTTCTATGCATTAACTATTTTCTCTACAACACTTCTTGCTCCCCAGCTCTCATATATTCCACCTAGAGTAATTCTTGCTTAATACCAATCTATACTTCCTATGGCATGTAAACCCCAACCCTCCACATGGCCCACAAGGCTCTGCATGGAGCTGGGTCCTCTCCTCTCCTCCCTCATCCAGGCACTCCCCTGGCCCCAAGGCACTGTTTCTTCTCTCAGTTTCCAAAGCACATCAAATTTCCCCACCTTCTGCCTGCGTGTCCTGCCTCTTTCTGCCTCCTTAACCACTATGTGTCCTCAGGTCTCAGCTAGAATGTCTGGTCCTCATAGAGATATCTTCTCCCCGACCCTTAAAAATTTTTTTTGGGGGGATGCATGGTCCAGGAATGGAACCCGGGTCTCTTGCAAGGAAGGCGAGCATTCTACCATTCAACCACCAGTGCACCCACTCCCTGACCCTTTTTTATATGATATTTTTTCATGTTTTTCTCTGTCACAGCAAAACCTCTTCTTTTTCTTTACAGTATTTATTGCAATTGCAACTGTACATTTATTTGCATACTTATTTGTTAAATGTCTGTCTCTGGTAGAGTAAGTTATAAGAGTTTGGAGTTACTCCCTTTTTGTTTTACATTGCACAGTGTACAGTTTGCCCAGGGCTTTGCAGGTGTGTAGAGGTGCAAGAAATTGTTATCCAGGGGCCACCACCATTCTCACAAGAAGTCATGTGAAGAAGCTCCTGGAGTTGTGTAACTCGGTGGCCCTGTGATCAGTTCATTTTTATGACCAAGTTTACTAATAGCTATGCCTATTTATATACAGCAACATCTTAGAAATGACATTGTAGAACAC
>PVIY010012691.1:0-61185 GCA_004026745.1 Myrmecophaga tridactyla
TTTTCTCTATTATTGTTTTATTTCTTTTTCTGATGTCTCTTTATTTCTTTCTCTAAATCGATGCAAATGTTCTAAAAAATGATGAATATGCAACTATATGATAATATTAAGAATTACTGATTGTATATGTAGAATGGAATGATATATTAATGTTCTTTTGTTAAGTTTTTTAATTAATAAAAAGTTTAAAAAAAAAATAGTACAATTATTTTTAAAATGCCATCACCAATTGTAACAAATGTTCCACACTAATGCAAGATTTTGGGGGTGGGATGGTATATGGGAATACTGTATTTTATGCATAATTATTTTGTGAACCCGCAACTTTAAGAATAATAATAATCAAAAGATGATGTTTGGATAATCAAAGAAATGCCAAGAAATTCCTATTCAGGAGTCAGGGTGAGAATGATGGGACACTCCCTTGGCAGTTACCTCCAGGAGAAAAATTCCATAGCTCTCCCCAGTGTGGCCAAGACTTCAGTCAGCTCAGACGCTTTCTAATTCACCAGCAAGCCCACACAGTAGAAAAGCCTCCTCAAGGACGTGTGTCAGAGACGTCAGTGAAAGGCCAGTGCACCCTAACCTTTCAGTGCTCCTCCCTGGAGAAAAGCCCTGTCTAAGTACAGAATGTTCTGGGTCTTTAACTCAAGGTCTGCTCTGAGAAGAAACAAGAAGGACCACATGGGCAAGAAAACTCACCCATGTGAGGAGTGTGGGATGGATGTTAGCTGGACTTCCAGCCTCTCCATACACCAGTAGTCCCCACACAAGCAAAAAGCCCTTCAGATGCTGTGACTCTGGCGAGGACTTCCGCCGCAGGGCAGCCCGGCAGATCCACCAGCACATCCGCACCAGAAGGAATTGTTAACGTGTTTGTGAGGCAGGTCAGCGAGGCTTCACTGCATGCTCTGAGCTGGTACAACACCTGCAGGAATGACTGGGCAAGGGACACGTCCTGTGTGTGTGCCACGTGCAGGTAGGGGACTTCAGCCAAGTCAACCTCCACCGTGCTGCACAGTCACACCAGTGAGGGGCCTTTCCAGGGCGAGGCCTGTGAAGCCCTTCAGCTGGAGTGAGGACCTGGGCAGGCAGCTCTGTTCCTGTGCCATGGGTGGTAAGGGATTCAGGGGGGCTCAGAAGCACCTGAGGGTGCATGCTAGGGAGAGGCTTCCAGAATCGGGCTGTGCTCATGCAGATGCCAGAGCAAGGGGGTCTGCCAGAGGAGGGACACTGAGGTGAGCTGCAAGTATAAGACCTAATAGCATGTGACTTTTGTTAGCTTTTATACAGAAGAGTACAGATCATAAGTGTGCGGATTGATAGATTTTCACAAAGCGACCCACCCATGTGATTGGTGCTTGGATGGAGAAACAAAACATTTCCATCCTTCCCAGAAGACACCAACCCCTCTCCCAGAACACCCTCTTGCACTCACAAGAGGAATCGTTATCTTGACTTCTAAAGCCATAGCTTAGTTTTGCATCTTCTACAATATCATGTAAGTGGAGGTATACAGTATGTACTCTTTTGAGTAATTCTTCATTCACATAATATGTTTGCAAGAAGCATCATGTTGTTGTGAGTGTCTTAAGTCCATTTATTCTATTACTAGTAGTATTCCATTGTGTGGATGAACCACAGTTTTTGTCCATCCACCTGTTGATGGGTGTTTACATTTGGGTAGCTTCTGGTTCTTGAACATTGTGAATACGGCTGCAGTGGGCATCTGTATACAAAAACAAACAAAATAGTAATATAATCATTGTCCTAGTCTTTAGCTAATTTGCTTAATATGATTTCCTTTTAGCTATTTTGAGAGCTATTGTTAACAAACATGCTTGATCTTTTATAATTAAATTATATTTCCTGCATGACTTATCCAGTAGTGAATTTTTTAAGTTTATTACAATTATGCAAAGTAAAAATTCCTTTTATTCCTTCTAAACTTTTCATCATTAAATTTTGGAATCCATTTCTTTCATCTGAATACTTCTTAGATATAAAGGGAATCCCCATGATCGTCTTAAGCATGCCCTTCAAATCATACAGATTTTGAACATAATCCTATTTGGTCTTCTTTGCAGACTGAAGTATTCTCATCTTTTAGCATGTCTTCACATAGCTCCACCCATCTTGCAGATTATTTGACTTGACCCCTCTTTTGTTCTTAAAAAGGGTAGAAGAAAGCTGGTGCTCAATTGGTTGGGAGAGAGAGTGTGGGTACAGCACTTTGGACAAAGCATCCAAGGTGGGATATAAGACTGAAGTGGAGATGCATCAAAGTTCCAACAAGAGACAACAACAAATAGATACTCACATAGGACTTATTATGTGCCAGGCACCGTTTAATCACTGTACATATAAATGGAACTTAAGGAGGAGTCCCTATAGGCATCAGATACCTGTTTGAACCTTCTCTTTCTCCTCTCTCTCTCTCTTCTTTGTTTCAAAGAAATCAGTGCCAAGTAACAGTGCCAAGAATTCTGGCCTCTTCTGAATTCTTGCCTGTTTGAAGAAGTTGTAAAGTTGGCATCAATGCTTCCATTCATCCGCCTCTCATCTAGGGCAAGAGGGCACAATGACAGTATGGATTATTAAACAAAGGCATGTTAACTTGGGGGCAGAAGGCCAAAAAAAGCCAAATAAACAAACCATGAAGGTCAGTGCTAATGAGCAGAGAACAGGCTTATAACTAAGACTCTCCAAGTCTCAGAGGAACTTAATAAAATTAGATTATATTTCAGTGATTGGCATCACAGCAAAGCTAAATAATAATAATGCAGTTAGTGCGAGACATACAGATTACTTATGTACATAATTATGGATTTATGCAAACTAAAATTAATTGGATGAGCTCCTCCCTCATCTCCAACTGTGAACCTTTGGTTTTTTCCTGGGAGTTGAAAAAGTCAGTATATCAGTGATTACTCTATTTCTGCCTGTGGGTTCATCCTGTAGAAATTAAATGAGGTGCATAATGTGAATTTAAATATCAGCATTCTGTTGAACTCTAGGAAGACGCACTAAAGTGTTTGCATTAAATTTCAACAAATTTGGGTCACTCTGCGTTTGTTAATTTTAGATTGTGGAAAATTAAAGTTTTGCATAAATCTAAATTCTACTAAGGGCTCTGTGCCAATATTTCATAGAGTGTATTTGTGAAGGACAAGTTTCAATCTGTTCAACCCAATCCTTAAAATCTCCCTTACATGCTGCAGAAAGCAAAAGTCTCTTCTATCTCAAACATTCAGCCATTAAATTAATCTTTTAAATGGCTCCTAAAAAAAAAAAAATGCAGCTTTATCTGGAAGGCTAACCATTTGACACCAACATTGTTATCTTATTTTGAAAACAAAGCCAAAAACCAGGGCTCCTGCTACCTGTCAGTCTATTTAAGGTGAGCTGTCTATGCTAGATTCACTCGTGGCCTTGCTGGGTCTCTTGGGACAAAGGGCACAGACCTAGGATAGAGGCTGATCAGGCCATAACTATGGTGTTTAGCCATGGAACTGAATGAGTCTGAGTGACTGTCCTCTGCCTGGTGCAAAGATAATGGTATGAATTATAATCTAAATGAAGCAAAGAGTATAACATGACATTAAGTATTTTATAGCACATGTAAAACAGTGCACCTCATGTTCTGGATATCAGTTCATCCATGTAATAGCTCAGCTTCATGCTGACTCCCCACAGCGTGAATGTCCCACCATGCTCTTACGTCCTCACCAACCTATCTAAGCCCTCATCACCCAGACTGAGGTCACTATGACTGTTTCCTTGATTTTCTTGCCTTCAGTCCCATTCCATTCAAACAGCTCTCCACTGCTCTCTCCTGTAGTAACGGTTATGTCATGTCACACCCAGCAACACAAGGCAGAGTTGCACAGTTGCTTATCGGATCAGGTTCAAGCTCCTCCATCTAGCTTTATAACCAGGCTTGCTTTTCCTTTTCCTTTCTTCCCTTCCTCCCTTCTTTTAACATTTTTTTGAATTTTAATACACATGTACATGTGTCATGACTGTACAACCGTTCAATGAATTTTCACAAACTGAAACGCATCTGTGCCCCAACACCCAAATGGAGAAAGAGAACATTACTAACACTCCTGAAATTCCCAGTTGTTCCCTTCCAGTCACAACCCACCCACCCTCAAGGTAACCATTATCCTTACCTCTAAGAGCAGAATTATTGTGTTTGGGCTTAATTTTTGCTGAGCTTCTCCCCATTCAGGATACAGGGGAAGGCTCTGACGTGGAGGACATGACAATGCCTCAGGGGCCCAGACATGCCAGTGCCTGGCTCTGTGACAGCAAGTCTGATACAAGTCCCTACAGCTGAGGGACCTGAGTGTCCTGAGATTTCATCCGCCTTAGTCAGAATTTGCTCAGGAACTGCCAGCTGAAGGTGTCAAGAGTGACAGCTGATGGGAGTTGGGCAGGGAGGGCCTGGCATGGATGGTATTTGATGGTGCTCTGAAGCTAATAGCATATGCAACTTCACCAACCCCTCCCTCCTGTTTTCCCCAGTTCTGCTCTTTAGTCATCTCTTCTCTTCCTACTCAATTGAATTTTGATGAAAGAAGTCAGAAAAGGCACGTGCAGCTGTGACATTCAATCCCAAGAGTCCCCAAATAAAACTCAGAGCCCTTTGCATCCCAAGTGGAATGCCCTCAGCCATGGAAGGACCCTTTGGTACTGCCCTAACCTGAAGAGCATTCTTCCTACATTCCAGGATCAGAGCCTAGAAAATAATTGCCTTTTAACAGCAATTAGTTTTTGCCTTGTTATAAGGTTGCGGTTTTCTTAAACATTTCTATTGCAAATATAATGTAAAAATAGTAAATGAACAATTGAAGAAACACTGGAAGGATTACTCATAATCCCACCCTAATGCTACAATTTTTAAAATTTATGCTTATTATCTTCCAGGTTCTGTCCACATCCACTCCAGTTTTATACCGTTGTCATTGTAGCATTCATATCAGGAAATCATTTTTCATGTCATGTCAGAAAAGTGGCCTTTTGTTTGGGTAAGCTCTTTAGAAAGGGGAGAATTTTAATACAGAATCATAAAATTAATCCTTTCTTTTCTAAGTGTCAACTTAGTGACAGCCGTGTTCATTTAGGATGTCTGTATCACTGAGCTAAAACAAAGGGCAAGGGTTCCAGGACAACCTGGAATCTTGTCCCCACCCAGCCAATTACTGTTTAAGGAAACACACAGCAATCAACTTAACCTTGTTTTGCTTCAGAATCTTGGAGTGTAAAGCGCAGAGGCTAATACCACCTCAGGATTGTGCATTAGCTCAGCAAACCTACATTGAGTCACTAGCCAGTGACTGTGGAAAGCAACTGAGCCAACAACTACAGCTCCCATGAGGCACCGGCTCACCCTGTGACTGTGCAGTGGGCACATGGGGGCTCTGGGGGTGGGCAGGTGGTGCTTCCACTCAGGCCTGGGGACTTGTCTCTGGTTCTTTACAGTCCTTGGTCCTGTCCCCTTCATTCCAGCGCTTTCTAAGAGCAGCCTGATAGGGGACCACCCCACAAGAGGACTTGGGTTCTGAACTGGGTGCAGTAGGTCCCACCTTGTCTGTTTCCCCTAAGCACCACAGCTCCGTCCCCAGCTTCCACCCACACCCTCCTTACTCCTCCTCCACCCAAGCCTCATTTTCTGCTTCTTTCCTAGGCTGGGGCTCAGAAGTCCCAAAGGGTAGGTGAGAGCCCCAATCCTTGGCAAGACAAAACTTGTTTATCCTGCCTGGAAGACGTGTATGGGTGTTAAAAATACAGGGGGGCTCCCTTCAAGATATACCCCTCTCCCTCAGGAATGCACAGAAAAAAATTTTCTGCTGAGGAGGGAAAATAAATCATTTTAGAAAATTTCATTTCGAATTCCATATCCTGTTCCACTTAAATTCAGAAGCAGGAGCAATTGTTTCTGATTGCAAGGATCTTGTAGGATTTTACAGAGGGGGTGGAATTTGTGTTAGGCATGGATGCACAGATAGGACACAAACAGGTAGAAAGAGAAGTGAGAGCATCGCATGTGAAGGAGCACAGGGGTGGACATTCAGAGGCAGGAGTCTAGAGTGTATTCAGAGAACAGCGAGGACCCAGATGCAGCAGAGGCACATCCATGCAGGTAGGAGGGCGAGGACGACAGGACAGGACGTAGTCCCACCAGAGCTGAACCCCTCCTTTAAGACATCATCAAGCCCAGTTCTATCATGCATATATCCCTTTCCCTCAGTCACTACAGGTTCCCTCGCAACCTCCACGTTCTTCAGGGGAACCTACATTGTTCCCCTTCCTTTGCAAAAACCTTGTTCCTTCAAGGTCCATGTGACTTGGATACATCACCCTTTTCCCTTACTTGTTACTAGAAATCCCCTTGTCACTGCTCTTCATTTGCTGAAGACCAGTCTTCCTCTCCAACACATTCTGGGTGACTTCAGCGTTCACAGGAAGGCTATTTCAGTTCCCTGATCTCTTAGTTTCTTCATCTCTTCATCTCAGATGATCTTTCCTTTCTCTCTACTCAATTACCAGCTGTGCCCTAGACCATTGCACCACCACTAAGATTTGTCTGCATCATCAAGCTTTCTGACCATCCCATACCCTTCTAATTTATTTGTTCAAGTATCCTTGCTAGAAAAATTCTTCAATTCCATCATAGCCTCTACTTACTTGATTCTCCAACTTTCTCACTATCCATCACTATCCTCCCAAGTGTCTTCCCTCTTCCTGGATTAAATCCCGTATTCCACCACTCTAATCACTTTTTTTTTTTACAAGTGTCATAAATTCCTTTAGCTGCCCTTCCCCATGCCATACCTTCTTGGATGAACTTAACCTTCTTCTTTCTCTATGCCTGAGCACAGCAGAAAATGATACAGTTTCTTTCATTCCAAATTCATGATTTCAGACTTCAAATGAGTTAGTAACTGCCATTTCTCTACTAAACACATTCCCAATTCTCCTGCAGAACCAATCTTTCCCTCTCTACTAGATCAGCCTTAGCATATACACATGCTCTAGTATCTCCCTCCCCAAATCTCCCTCAAGCTACCACCCATCAAAGCAGAATTTCTCTAAAGGATTGTCTATCCAGCACTTCTCTACATCTCATTCATTCCTCAACCAATGCCAAAAAGACTTCTCCTGACAAAATTACATTTCTCATCCAATGTACTCCATGCTATCAAAACCATTTGTCAGTTTTCTAGTTAATAATTGTGGCGGCTGAATAATGACTCTCCGAAGAAGTCTGTGTCCTAATCCCTGGAACCTGTGAACATGTTACCTTCCACGGCCCACCTTTCAAACAGGGATTTCCCCCAGGCTGTTCCTGCTGCCTAGAATGTCCCATCCAAGCTCTTCATGGACAACCTCCCTGGAGACTGCCTCCCTGACCCCTAGTGAAGGGATCTGCCCCTGTTCTTCTCCAACACTGGACCGGCTGTTTGTTTCATGAGAGCACATCTTTTAAGTATGAATTGCTTTTTTTTTTCTTTTTAAATCATGTTGTCTACCTTACTCGCCAAATTGAAAGTTACACTAGGAACAACTCTTTGATTCTCTAACATTTAACTCAGCACTTGTTACGGTGTAAGGCATATAAAGGCTGCTCAACAAATGTTTTCTGGGTTTTTATGGTTGTGGGGAGGGGAGTGGATAAGGGAGTTAAAGTAGAAAAGTATTGGTTGAGGCACAAAGAGAAAAATTAGCTTGTGGGGAGTACTAAATGTCATGTTAGGGAGTTCAGACTTTATAGGCAATGCAGAAACATAAAACATTTTGAGTCAAATAAATGAAATTGCTTAGATACGTTTATGAGCAAATATCCCTAGTATGTGGGATGGATTTGATTGGAAGCAGAGCTCCTAGGACGATAAAATGATTCAGCAGACGGTAAATGGACTATATGAATGTATGGTGGCACTAATATATATACATATATATAGTAATGGTTTTACACATTAAGAATTAGTGAAATTTGATTTGACCAAAGTCCTCATTGGATTTGTCATCATGTTCAAATTGTCATTGTTTTTGAATGAATCCCAGATTATCTCAAATATATTTTATACTCGCCAGCTCTAAAACATTTATAGTGTGTGGTTTGGGGGCTAATCAGGCCCAAAAAGTATCTTTCTGCAGTAACTGGAAAAAGCCTCCCATACTCAGCCAGCTATTTTTAACACAAGCAACTGCTCACTCCTTCCAAATCAGATTTCTTTAAACTTGGTGAGCAAACTCTCTCATTCAGGACATGTGTGAGCCAGGTCTGACGCTCAAAGGCCGGGTTCTTTCAGGTAATCTGGATTGAAATAGTGCCTGGGAAAAGTGATAAAAGTAGCTGTGCAGTTTGAAAACTCAAAAATAGCCAGATTTCAAAGAAACAATTTTAAAAAACAAAATAAAAAATATATAAAAACCACTCCTAATTCTACCCAAAGTACTTGGGTAAAAAAAAAAAAAAAATAGGCCAAGAACAGCTCTACTTTTAAATATGAGAAGCAGCAACCAGTGGGGAAAGAAAGGTGTTAAATTCAATTTATACCAAGAGGCACACCTCTAGCAAAGGGTTTTAAATGGATGATTTATTCATGTGGCCCCTAAATCCAAACATTTGAAGCTAAACAAGCATACGAGGATGTGCTCGGTTCCGTGGTGGGAATGCATGTGGGGATAATGCAATGAGAGAATGCTCTGGTGCCTGCTGTAAGTGAGCTTCCAGGTGTGGGTCCTCCTCAATTTTCAACTACTAGAACATCTCTGGGACTGTTGGAACCCAGAGAGAATGCAGGGAAGAAAATGTAATAAAAAATGAAAGCGCTCCTGCGAAAGGTTGTTGAATAGAATGCAATTTAGTTTTCATTGTTAAGGCAGAAAGCAATTTATTTATTTATCCCTGTGTAGTTCTAGAATGCAGGTGGTTTATCCTAAAGAATAAGGATATTCTTTTGCGGTAAAGAGAAGGAAAGAAAATAATTTTAGTAAAGGATTCTTGACAAATTAATGCCAATAGGCATTCGCAATGTGATTAAATAATTTTATGCCAATATGAAAAATGTATTAGTGACTCGCATCTGTCTTGTACTTGAAACTCTTAGATGCGGACTGTATATTGAGAGACATTTGGATGGCAGCGTGGCCTGGAGACAGGGCTGTGAGCTGGGAATCAGGATACTTGGGTGCTTGCCAGAATTCCTCCTCTTTCTAACTCTGACCTTGAGCAGGTAGCCTCACTCCTCTGACAACTCTTTCCTCATCTGAGGCTAAAAAGCAGCATTTACTTTAGAAAAGAGGAACAGCATCTCTTCCACCCAGACTAAAAAAGGCAGAATCTGTAGGAGTAAGTAGGTAGAGAGGGGAGTAGAAGGACCACCTTCCAGATTGGACTTCATCCTTTTATAGATTCAACCGAAGGAGTAGAAGCAGGGCACCTTGTACAGAGGAGTTTTGGAGGGGTGTCCATGGTGAGCACACAGGACAGCAGGAAAAGTTGTCAAAGCCACAGTGAGGTTAAACACAAATATGTAGTCAGTCTACCGTGATGGCATTCCCTGGTCATAGCATTTCCCAACATGTGCAGAAAGAAAATGGAAATTGCACAGTGGGATTGCAAGTGATAGAGTAAGAGTCAGAAAATGGTCCTGTGGACTAATGACGTGAAAGAGCATTGCAGAGTACATTCCTTTCTTGAAGATTCATGGTGTATATTAGCATATTAAGGGCTCTGATAAGTCATGCAGTAAAGAAACAGGATTAACTGTCACTACTTCCAGAGCTCGTTTGACTACAGAGACGATCTGTAAGGGCTGTTTGTTGAAATTCCATTAAACGCAATAAATGAAACACTGCTTTATGGAATAAAATCCAAGAGCCCTAAGAAGACATGTAAGGCTCTCCAGGATCAAGGCCCTGCCTCAAACCTTATGCTTAGTCCTCCTGAGCCAGATAACTTGATGTTCATTTCTGTTTGCCCCTTTCTTTGCAGTCTGCATGCCCCAGCCTGCAAACCTTGTGATTTCTTCTTGTGTTTTGCTCATGCAAAGCACAAATACCCTCTCCTCTCCTCTATGATTAGCTAATTCCTGTTTATCCTTTAAGATTTTTGTTAGAATCAACCAGCAGGGCATGTCTTGTTAAGGACCTTTCGTAACTTTGAGTGAAGCCATCTATTTGGAGAAATAACTCCCCTGTGCCTAGCAATTTTCCCTCTATAATTTGCTTTCTTTCATATTATCCTATTTAGCTGTTGTTTTAATTCTGCATGGCAGGCATTGTTATTATCATCATTTTATAAGTGAGAAAACTGAGGGTCAGTTTGTTGAAGGGACTTGCCTGAGAGCACCCAGTTGGGAAGTGGCAGAGGTCGGATTCTCACTTCAGAGCCCAAGGCTTGTCATTCAGAAGGCACATGACTCACTAGGAGGAGAAAAGCTCAAAACATTTGAAGAGTTTCTTTTAAAACAGATCATCTACCTGCTTCTCTCTCCTGTCTCTTCCTCTACCATTGTCACAGCCAGCACCGTTGCCTCTGGTGTTTGGACGGCCCTTGGTACCAAGAAGGATGGGGGTGTCTAGGGAGGAAAGAGAACTAATTTGCACCCTGTGCACAGAGTTTCTTCTCACAGCTGCTGCTGTTCTCAGTTTTCTGCTTGGTTGGATTTTTTTAAGAGTGTTAACTGTTTTTTTTTTCCTAAATGCAAAACAAACAAAGAAGCACACAAATATTATTTCTTTTAGATGCAAATATCGTAATAACAAGGAGCTAAAAAGGTTGAAACTTGTATTTTAAAATGTTTTTACATCCTTTGCCATATTTCAAAAGTAGAAAGTGTTAGTTTGAAGATGTTATGTACCCCAGAGAAGATCATGTTCTTTTAATTCATTCCTGCGCGTGCAGACCCATTGTAAGTGGGGCCTTTTGATTAGGTTATTTCATTTCATTCAAGGTGGGCCTTCATCCTCTTAGTGCAGTTCTTTATAAAAGATAGAGAAGCTAAGGAAAGGACCAACAGACACAGCCACCTGACAGAGGAACTGAGGATCACAGGTAGGCAGTCTTCAGGAAGAAGGTGTCATCTGTTTATGCCATGATCTGGACATTTTTATGGCCTCAGAATTGTACACTTGCAAGTTAATAAATCCCCATTGTAAAAACCAGCCCATTCTGATATATTGCATTTCATCAGCTTTAACAAGCCACAACAGTGACTGAAGGAACATTTTCCAACTAGAATTGTAAACACTGATCACAAATAAAGCTGTACTGTTTTCACATTTTATTTTGATTTGCTGCCCCAAATTCTTGACTTTTATTGAGCCCACTTGGGTTGTCGAATGCTGCAAGGATCGTGGAATGGTCCCTGGCCTGCCTGTGGTGCCATTCCCTCCAGCTTTCCCACCCCTAGTCTCCAGGAGCTGCTGACCCAGGACAGCCTAGAAGGAAGCTGCTTCAGAAAACCACTTGCACCAACATGTTAGGGAGGTGCTGTGGATTTTCTCCTTCCATAGTAATTAGTGTTTAAAAGGAGAATGCACCTGCACCCCAAGGCAATGCTGAATCAGATAAATTAATCTGCTTGAGTAGAACTTTTGGAAGGCGTGTATTTTAGGCCAGGAAGGTCTTCCTGACATCTTTCAAGTTTCTTCATATTAAAAGGACCCTTTCCTTTCCCACTTATATGGCCATCCTGACTATGGGGGAAAATAAGTAATGTTAAGTTGAAAAAGAGGTGCAAATGCATGTGTGACAAATGGAGCAAATAGTCACTTTTTCATATTTACACAGGTACACAGAGTTCATGAAAAGCATTCTGTTTTCACACATTTGTACTTTCAAGTGTAATTTTTGACCCTCTACCCTCTACTCATTTTTTACTTTAAGTGGCCTTTCAAGAGAAGCCAGGCTTTTGTTTCTTCTATTGCAAGATTTCCTTCTGAAATGCACTGAGTGTGTAAGTGGACCTGCTCCTATCTGGGTCTGGGCTTGTCGCTGTTCCCTAATCTGCCTGGCCAAAGTGAACTAGGCCTGGTTTGCTTTTCTCCCATGCTGCATTTGGCAGGCAGCTCAGCTTTCTTGGTTTGCTAACTGACAGGACCAAAGCTTGCCTGCTTCAGAGAATGGCTTTGAAGTCTGGCAGGCCCCGGTTCAAATCTCAGCCCATCCTCTTACTAAGGGTGCAGCCTTGGCCCAGTTGCTTGAAACCTCAGAGCCTCCGTTTACTTATCTAAAACCCAGGAGGGCAGCATTTCTATAGGAATGGGTGAAATGCTGTCTGTGAAGCACCTGGCATGTGGCAACTCGTGGTCACTGTTTGTCTTCTCCCACCTTTCCTAGCACAGTGTGGAGAAGTAGCTTCCACTGGATTGTCAAGAAGGGCCTGTTGGGCTGAAGGGCTGCACTGAATATACCAACAAACTTCACTATCTTTCACAGACTTTCCTCAAAAACCCTCAACAGACCCCACCCCCATTTGGTTTTCAAGGACCTCCATGATCTGGAGTGAACTTCTCCAGTTTCATTTCCCAATGTAAACCCAACAAGCTCTGCACTCCATCACTCTGAACCACCTACTATTCCCTAAGTGTGTTTACTATACAATTAGCCATTTGTGTGTCTTGGCTCTGGTTTTCTCAGCCGTGTATGTGTGACTCTGCAGTCCTTACCTGCTGAAATCCTGACTTGCAAAGCCCACCTCAAATGACCCTTCTTACATGAGCCTTTCCTGACAGGTCAGTTGGAATTAATCTCTCTCCTTATACCTCTGTTCAATATTTATCATATCATATCATTGACTATTATCATATTCAATATATATCATATCATATTCTCTGTTGCTTTAAGCTGTATAGTTTTATGTACCCACATTATAAGCTTATTAAAGGAAGAAAGTGTTCATTTATATGCCATTTATTCATTTAACAAATATTTACTGAGCACCTACTGTGTGCTAGGGACAAGGTATAAAGAACATAACACTTGGTGTTTGCCCTCGTCTTAGGAGAGACAAACTTCAAACATTACGCAAACAACTCTGTAATGATACATTTTGATATGTGCTATGAAACCATCTATTACAGAGGAATCATGGCGGATAGCAGTTCATTAAATGCTTACTAAACTGCCCTCTTTCCCCTACTCTCATTTTTGGCTTGATCTTCAGAAGTCCATCATGAACATTTGTGATGCTTCTCGCATAACAGTCTTCCATGGACCCTCCCCAGTCCGATGTAAGCTTCCCATCTTCTCAGTCTCATGGTATTTTGGCTTCCTCATCTCTAATAGTATTTACCTACTTGCATCATGATTCAGAGTTATCTGTGTAGTTAACACCTCACTGGGCTCTGAGCTGCTTCTGGGCCCTGGCTGGTTCATGCTTACCTTGGCAGACCCCTTAGCACAGAACTCACAGTGTCTAGCACACTGTACATGCTCAAAAATATTTGCTGAAATAGCAACTTACGTCACTTTATGGCAATGAGATATGTCCCACTGATGTTAGACACATCAATTGTTTAATCATTTTACCTTATCTTGAATGAGAGTAGCAAGACCTAAAATTCTTCTCTGTTGTCCCAACATGGTAATTACTTTCTAACACTCTGAGTTAGGGCAAGGATTTTTATATTTTACATACAGTAGTTGAAATATTCACATGTGCCACTGGTGAGGTGTTGGGTCAGGACTCTGATCCTGTCTTAGGTTCTTTCCCTTTCATCATTTTGCCAAACAAAACCTGGACTTTTCTCTATGGTTGGTGTTTCTTCTGCCTTAAGCACATGTCAGGAAGTACCGTGGAACCACAAACACATGTCGAGCAGTACGGTGGAACCACAAAAATACGAAAACCAATGCAGGACCCATACAAATACAAAAACCAATTCAGGAAACAACTTGATCTAAAATTGGAGTGAACCCATTTTGGACAAGATACCTAATGTTATTATGCCTTATTAGTTTCTAGATTTCTCCCTCCTTGCTGCTCAAGGGACCACATCATGGCTTTCTGGAGAGGGAAATTGTGTTTAATACTGACCTGGGTAAGGAATCTTTGTCTCCTGTATCTTTCTGCCATTAAACGAGGTAGGGAATAGCGTACAAAATCACACTCATCAGAAATAACTGAGGATCACTGTGATTTCCTTTGAGGCCTTCATGCAGGGCCATTATTGAAGGATAATGCTATTGCAGGGTAACAAAGGGGTGCTCAATCAGTATTGCTTGATAATTATTATTATTAAAACCTGATAAAATCTCCTTCACTTCTGTTTAAACAATGTATCATTGTGTAAGAGGTACATCAAATATATAGTTTTTCAGTTGCACTGTTGAATTAGTCGTATTTTGATAGTGTTTTAGTGAGTGTTGTCTGATGACAACATGTAACAAGCAGAGCTGAGGTTATAACTGAGCTAAATGTTTTACTCATGGGAGAAGAGTTGCAACATTAAAATGTTTGGGGCGGCTTTTGATTCTGAATCAGGAGTTAGAAAAAAGAAAACTTCTAATGTCCTTAAAAACTCCTTTCTTTCCTTCCTGTCTTTTTCTGTCTTTCTTATGTTCACCTAGAGAATAGTATGTGGTTGGCAGTAAAATGCGTGTTATTGGCAGAAAGTGGTCGGCAAATTCTGGAAAGGGGAGTATTGATGAGGCCAGAGGAACTGGTGATAATCCCATGGAGGTGATGAAAAAGCAGCATTTATGTAGGTGGGGAGACAGAGAAACAAATGTCTCGACAAGGGTCTGTGTGATAGACACTGGGAGCACAACTTGTCTGAGGGGAAGCCACAGCGGGGAACCTGGGTGAAAACTGAAAAAGCAAGGAAGGCAAGCGAATCGCTGGCTGTACAGTCTTCTTATCCTGGAGACGCTGGTGACCGCCAGCACAGGGGCATGTTAAGGATGGGGTCTTAGGAGACTGATGTCGCAACAGCTAGTAAAATAGGTTGGAGGAGGTGGGTTACGTTCCAGAAGGAATTGGTAGGTTTGGGCTGCAGAGGTAGGTAGCTGTGGGAAAGAAAACAGGGAGGCATTCAAATGGAGCAAGAGCATTTCAGAACCCCAATCTGGAGTTATAACAAAAAGACCTTGGGTGATGGCTTTGCAAGACCTTGTGCAAATTGCTTAATCTGTCTGGGCCTCAGTTTCTTCATCTTTTTGGCCCATCTCATGGCACTGTGTGGATTAAATTGGATAACAAATGGAAAATGCTTGTCTCTTGGAGGCACTAGATAAAATTGCAGTCGTGACCAGGTTCAACAGAAATGGGCCATTGTCTCCTCTGACTACTTATTAAACATGCACTTAGAAGTCATTCTTATTCATCTAATCAAGTGCTCTTTCCAGTAAAGTCACAACCCCGTGAGGGTGACTTCACTGAAGAGCAAATGGAAGCCGTTAGGGATTGAGCGAAGGAGGGGCAGCCTCTGGCATTGCGCCCACCCCTGAGGGTTCAGATCACAAACACAGCTCGTGTCACTCTGCCACCCCCACCCCATCCCATTCCTGGCCAGGTCTGTAAAATGGAACCTGCCTCCTGCCTGGCTTTGGGGACCCCAGGTCTCTAACCACGCATCACCTCGTTGATGTGAAGGGCTTTAGAAATGAGGCAGGAGTAGACAGGCCAGCTGCAGCCTGACATAGAGCAGAGCGTTTTCCACTCGGTATGGCTGGGGCTCTTGTCTGTTCAAGCACTTTTCCCATTTACTTCAAAAGCAGTCTGTCTGTGTGATCAGATGCCAGGGGAGGCACATGGCAACTTAAACCACCAAGAATCCTTCCAATATGCCTGAATGTGTATGGGGTGGAGGTGGGGTGGGGGAGTAAAGGAAAGAAACAGGATGGAAATGAAGGATTCTTTGGAATTAGAATGTTTTTCAAGATTTCCCATCTGGTTCTCCCTTAGATAATAATCACAAGGGGGATATCTGACACAGACAGAGTCATCTCCTTCTGAAGAGAAAGCTGTGCTTGCTTTTGGCAGGAGAGGCACAAAAAAAAAATGGTCACAGGGGACTCAATTTGGAAAAGTATGAGGTTGAGGGGATCAGAAGGTGATGTGCTTCTGTTACTTGGAGAGGATCTGTGAAAAGTTTTCTTTCTTTTTCTTTTTGTTTACCCCCTCCCGCCTTTTTTTAAAGTTCTCTTAACTTAGATAAAAATTTCAAGTTTTTACCTATAAAATAGAAGATAAAGTTGGCTCCTAAATATAACAATGTGGCATCATGAAATGAGCATAGGCTTTGGAGCCTGAAAAAACCTGGGACTGTTTCTCACTTACTTGCCATGTTGCTTGAGGCAAATAATTAACGTCTGCAGACTTCAGGGTCCATGTCTTTGAGACAGGGGTTCTAATACTTACCTTGTTCTGAGTAGGAGAAGTAGTAATATATGTAAAACATCCATGGCAGTGTCAAGCCTATAGTAGACAAGCAATAAATGGTAGCCCTCTTCCTCCTTCTCCTCTTAACCATCAATATTACATCAAGCTCACTGTTATGCAGATTTCCTTCTAATAATGGAGGAAACTAAGCTATAACTCCGAAGATATGTTTCTAACCAATAGATAGAATATCCTGGAAAATCTTATTTGGTATGGATGAGTAGGAATAGTCAGTGCTTGCCTTGGCATTGCTCTTACTCACCAAGGTCATATCTTTCAGGTCAGCCTCCAACTCCATGCCCTTGATATGTCCTCCCCTACTTAGCTACCTCATGCCCCCCAGCCTTTTAGGCTTCATTTCTACCAAGCTGTCCCCCCATCCCAGCCCCCCACCCCCGCCCCACTTTCTCACTGTTTCTTGACTCAAGATGCAGCTAATTAGTTTTCCAAACACATTACTAATAGCAGAAAAGGGCTGTAAGTTACTACCCTCTTTTCTTTCTATCAGGCGGGGAATGCCCAACATGTCACGACAGAACTGGGATGAATGATTTCAGAGAGCTCTGAAATCAAAGTAGTAGCCAAAAAGCTGCGGTCTCCACCTGCTGATTGCTGAAGGAGAGTTGGAAAGCAGGTTGTGATTGTCTGCTAAGTCTGACCTAAAAACTCTGAAATGAATCTTTACAGGAACCCTTGGGATTTCCTGGGACTTTGGACTCTGACCCTTGTTCTCGGAAATCACCACTATTTCAGGAGAATTAGTTTTCTTCAATTTAGACAGCAGATCTTGATAAGGTACCATTTTTGTATAATCCTGAATCATTTATGCTCTGAAGAACATGAAGGAAATACCTCTAGAGAGGGTAAAAGTTTCTGGTTTGCAAGAGTGACACGTGTAACGGGATGGAACCTCCTGGGGATCAGGCTTTACAGACTGGAAGTGCAGTCAATCTAGACAAGCTGTTTGGATTGGGCCCACCAGTAGTTGAATGGTAGGGAAACCACTGCCATCACTAACCATGTTGCCTTAAGCGACTTACTTAGTCTCTCACATCCTCTCTTTCTTTATTTCCGAAAAGGGGACTACACTACCTACTTGATAAGGTTGTCATAAGGTTTAAGTGAAAGGTAGGCGTGTTCTGATATCATTCCCCTGTGCTCACTCCCCTCTCCACCTTGGTTAAGGTTTTAGAATGTTCTTTTTCTTTCTAGATGTGATTAGAAGAAATCTTTGTGGAAACAGAGAATAGTTTAAATTACCCATCATTTGCATTCATATCTCTTGAATCTTGAAGGTCTGTGGTGGCAGAGAACTATGAAGTCAAAGTAGAATACTTTCAGAGCAAGAAACTTTGAGTCTTTAGAGAAATGCCTTCAGAGACAATGATGTAGTTTAGAATTCCTACTACTACTATTGTTATTATAACACCCATCACAACCTAAAGGCTGAATATATACCACTTTTGTGTTTACAAAGTGCTCTTATGTACATTATCCCTTTTGACCTGCAAAACAATTCCGTAAGGTAGGCAGGGCAGCTATTTATTTTTTACATGTATGTCCACGGAGACTCAGAGACTTGCTGTGAGTCATAGCTAATAAGTAAGTGGTTATGCCACGATTCAAACCCTTGTCTCCTGACCCCAGATCCATTGCTTACTCTTCCTTCATCCCACTGAATTCTCAGCTCTTAGATGCTCACCCATCAGACAGGAAACAAAAACATGCATTGCAGATTATCTATATATTTCATGCGGCAACTGAAATTGTTCCGTTGAGTGAGCCAAACTTCTCTATACCTCAGAAGCATGGGGGTATCAATTCTGGGTGTGGCTAACACTTATTGAGAACAGATTTCTCAGGACAAATTTCTAAGGTGATGTAGGAGTCATTTGTCAGCTATCTGGAAACATGGGCACAGTCCACCATTACCTTGGGTGAAAAAGCTGTGTGAGAATGTCTTAAAAAGGGCAGCACAGGACCCCGGCCACCCACCCGGTTAATTTCCAAAGACTTGCCCTGGCCTGGTGACCAGCCAGGGCCCGGGGCCTTTGATTGCTCCATGGCTGCTGCCAAAGTGAGATGACATCACGGCGCTCGGGAACGAGAGAGCTCAGACTTTGAGGGGCGGCCAGGCAGCGGACTTTCTGGGCAGCAAACAAACTGTGTCTCAGACGATAATTTTTTGGTTCCCTTTTACTCAAGCTATTTCAAATTGGTAAAGAAAAGAACTTTCCCACCCCTGTCCTCTTCTCTCCGCAGGAAAAGGTCAGCATGACGTGGCAAAGGTTCTTTTCCATTTGAAGGTTACTGAGCCTGCAGTTAGAACTCTGAATGAGAATTACTCAACTGAGTTTAGGTGATTTCTTTAGTGTCGAGTAGGGTTTTTTCCCCCACTTTTTGTCCTGCTTTTCTTCTATTACATTTTTCTTCTCAATGATCAGTTATAATTTGCTAGAAAGAAAGGATCCCCATGAAAAAATAGGCCATTTTCAAGTTAAGGAGTCCAAAGCATAATAAAAACTGCCAGCCTGAGTTTACTTGGGTATATATTTTTTCTTATATCTTCTTTTTTTGATTCTTTCTTGATTTTTTTTTTTAATTTGGTGATAATTTTTTTTTAATTTAATTTTTGAGGCGGGACTGTGGGACTACCCCTGGGGAATTCCCAAAATAACCACAGGCTTTGAAGTAGAAATTTATTAAGGCATTAAAATTGCTTATGATTGTTTGCCAAACCTTTATCATGGAGGTCTTAAAAGTATTCAGTGAACACCACAAAAAAAAAACCTAAATAAAAAACCAAACCAAAATAAAATAAACAAACAAGGAGTATTCAGTGATAATCCACACAGGCAAGGCCGATTAAAAATACACTTTGAAGTTTATTGGAAGCTTCATCTAGAAACCACATAGTATTCATTAGTCAGACACCAGATAACGGGTAGAGTTAATACAGAGATTAGGGCCAAACCATGAAATCAGTAATTTTAGTCTTGCTATATGAAATATGGGGGAGGGAGGCGATTAAGAAAAAGCCATGCCGTTCAGACACCCGAGGGTGAGAGAGGCCGAGTCTAGGCTGTCCCCAATGCCCCCCTCGCTTCTCAGTTTTAAGACCCCCACAATGGGGATTCTGCAAATAGTGCAGGGAGTCCAGGTCCATAGTCCGAATGGCCTCCGCGGGGCTGAAGGTGTGCCCTTTTGCTTCCTCAGGCTGGCTGGGGCCCCAGGGCCGAGTCGTGCCTGCCCGCAGCTGCTGGAGTCCGCGCCTCTGGGCACTGAGGCCTGAAACTCGACCCTGGCAAGGACCAGCCCTACCCCCTAGGAGGAAATGGCTAAGCAGCCTCAGCCAGAGCAGATGAAAACTTCCTTCCTCTTCATCCAGCTGCAGGCCCCCCCTGCCCAGGCTCTCCCCGCCCCGGCTCCAGCCGCAGCCGCCTGGACCGCAGCCCCAGGGGGCCCGGAGGAGGGACACGTTTTCCCAAGTCTCAGGGCAGGCTTCTTGGCAGCCCTGGACCTCGGGCGCACACAGGGGCTGGCTGCTTCCCCCTGGCTCCTGCTGCCTGAGGAAGGCCCGGGGACAGAGGAGCCAGCTGCTTTCGCTTGCTGTGCGCCGACAGAGAAGGAGAAGCAGGAGGAGGAAACCCCCCTGGATCTGGATCTAAGGAGGGGTGGTGTTTGTGGCTCCCCACGCCGCAGGCCTTGCCAGGCCCCTGCTTCCTGGAAACTTGGTTGCCTACGGTCCCTGCCATGCAGACTTCCTCGCCCAGCTCTCGGCATGAGTGATGGAAGCAGCTGTCCCTCCATGGGCTGGGAGCACTGGCCGGGCGTTTCTGGTCCCCAGGACCTATGCGGTATGGACCATCAGTCCGGGGATGCCCTGGCGTATGCAATTCCACAAGCCACGCTGGTCCACGCTGCTGACCGGTGTGAAAGGGCCGCACTGAGGAGAGGGGCTGCATCCTGCCAGGTACTGCTGAAGAGTTGTGAGGATAACACAGGTACCACAATGCGGGCAAGGAGGGCACGGCTCTACAGGTACTGCCCCCCCATTCAGACCTGCTACAGCTGCCCGGCCCCGCCTGCCGCTCTGCCCCTCAAGGTAAGAACTTGCATGTGGCTGAAGCTGCCACCAGAAGAGGGAGGGGGGGAGATGTGTCTCCATGTGCCCGGTATGGCTGCCAGTCCCACCTCACACCTGGGGCTCCCCTTGGTCACCTCAGAGAGCAGAGGGGCCCACTGGGCACAGTCCCCGACCTGGTCCTGACTCTTTCCACTGTGCGCTGCCAACCTTCCCAGCCACTGATGAAATTTTGCTTGGGAGGAGACAATGAGTAACTGTTTCCCAAGATTTTTGCCAAAGATGGAGAAGAAAACTCAGGCAAGGAAGTGACAGGCCAGAGGGAGGGAAAAGGAGGCACAGGGACATTTATTGGGTGTCTATGATGTGTCAGCCATTAAGCTTTATGTTTTCTCACATCTCGTTAATTCTCACATCCACCCTGTACAATAGAGGTTTGTATCCTTGGTTTCAAATGAGGGCACTGAGAGGTGTCTAGGTAAAGATCCTTCCCTCCTCCTAAAAAATTGAGGGCAGGAGCAAACCCTGTTCTTCAGAATGGGCATTGCAAACCTTGCCGGAGGCTTCAGTGAGTTTTGTGGAGGTTTCCAGAACTGGAGCACAACCTTGGAAATCAGCCATATCCTATAGACATCCTTGCATGCTTGACTTTCTAGGTCCCCCTCCTGCCACCCTTCCCCCACAAGACATGGCACCTTGGGCATCAGCCCTCTCATTTCCATTCTCCATCAGGAAGGTGAAGTGCAGCCCTGTAGAGTAGCCAAGGTCTCTTCCAGCTCTTATCAACGCTGCCTCTGGTCATGGCCATGCCTGCGCCTTGCTGTTAACCTCTTATTCTTTGTATCTCTGACCCTACCTTCCTATCATTCTGGTACCTGAGGCCCATCCTATCCTCTCACCCAGCTCAGGGGCACCACTCCTGAAATGGGGAGACAGAATTTAAAAGTATACTTTTATTCCACCTTTCCCAATAACGTGGACATCTTGTTATACTTCACTTATATGTGGGCCATGGGGTTGGGGGTGAGGAAGAGTGTGTGTGTGCTGGGATTGGTGGATGGAACAGAATGTATTCCTCCTGTTGGAGTGTGTAGAGAGTCCACCTGAAGGGGACTCTCGGGGAACTCACAGGAGATAAGGGTGAAATCTACAACATTGGCAAAGAAGCCTTCCTGTGCTTGGAAGTCAAGCTGCTTCATCTAGATTTTGCACCTCCCCCCATATGCTTCTCCCTACACCCCCTCCACGCTCTCCCTTTTCTGTTTTTAAACAGGAGCATGTATAGCCACAGTTAAGAATCCCGGAGAAATGGTGAGTCCAAGTTCTCTCCAGAGGGGAATTCTTGGGAAGAAGAGAGATGCTAGCATGCCTCCTTAACAAATAGTTTACATTCCATCCTAGTTCATGTATCTCTCATTTCCTACAGGGATTTAGGAGAAAAGACATACCCAGTGCGTCAGAGTATGTGGGGTCACACAGTAGTTATTTGTGTACTTTAATGCTGTTTTGATGACTTGAAAAACTCATCTTTCTCTACTCTCCCTGTCTCTCTCCCATAGTGCAAAGCTGGGGACTATGGGAAAATATAGTTTTTGCTATTTCTGTAGGGAGAGGCACTTCGGGAGATAGCCCAAGTGGGTGGCTCCTGCCTTGTCAGCCTCATTTATCCACCTCTGTACATGGCCCCCCAGACATCTGCCCCACCTGAAATAAGGATTGCAGGATTCCTGGTCTCACATGGCTGGTTAAAAAGTTAGAGTCCAAGTTCAAGTCCTGACCATGAGGAAACCACCAGATCTAAGTCTTAGTCTTCTCATCTTGAAAACCCTGATAGTGCCACCTGCTCCTCAGCTGCTATGGGGATTTATGTACTAAAAGTGTTGCCAATGAGAGGGACCATCTGTGGCCCTGCCATGAGCAAAGAGGAGAAGTAAAATGAGTGGGATACCAGATAGAGCCAGGGAAGTCATGGAGTTAGAGGTGACCGGGTAGGATGGGACTCGAGGGTCTGGTGATTTCCATTCTAAGACCCCTGTTAACCCTGTTAATCCTGTTGGGGAGGCTACACGAAAAGAAACATGGACCCAAATATGGATTCTGCCCCAACTGGCCAATCTTTGTAATTCTGTCTGCCATAGGGAGGGAGGAGAGTTGGGAAATTAGCCTCCTCAGATGTGCAAGTTCATCGAAAGCTCAACAACTATTATCCAGGTGACCCCTGCCCACTATTGGATGTTAGAGAAAGGAGCAGAAAGTGACAGGGAGAGTTTTTCAATCTGTCCTACCCCATCAGATTATGGAGGCTGCTTGATTTGAGAGATTTGTTTATGAGAATTACACACTTTTCTCTTGCCTTTGAACTGTATGAATTACATCAAAGAGGCAGAATGCTGATTTAAATAGTCTTCTTGTCAAATGTGGGTGGGGAGGTTCTCGATACCCACAGTGGGAACTTTCACTCGATATACTCGTGAAAAATGTGATCAATTATATTTATTAAAGTGAAATGTTGGTGATGTGGAAGGAACATCTATTCTGACATGTATATCAGAGGGTTGACATCCTTGTATCAACTTTTCAGGCAGAAAAATCTGGATTTTAAGAGTAAACTCCCTTTTTTTGCAGTACTCCAAATAGCTAAATTTATTCACTCACTGTTGAAATATCATGGGCTCCAGAGAGAAAATTGTTGATTTACATCCTTCCAAGTATCATAAGGAGTGAGTGTAGTTAATCATGTTACTTGATTCTTAATTTATTTTATGCCTGAGCTTTAATAAAAATAAATTTCTATATAGCACTTTATAATCCACAGAGGACTCCTATAGACATTATTTCCTTTTATCAAACTGCAAAACTCTGTTGGAACATACTGTCATCCTTCATGTCATTGGTGAGGAGACAGATGCTTGAGGATGGTCAGCAACTCCTTGAGGCTCAAGACCAAGATGTGGCAGCTCACCAGAGCTCACGCCATCTGCCTTTAGGCAAGGGCTCCTTCTGCCTTCAAATACAGTCCTTCCTGATGGTGAGATTTCCTTGAAAGACAGTGATATTTCCTGGTGCCTTGTGGTCTACGCTGCACTCCTGATTTTTCTGGTGCAGGGAATAAGAGAAGAAATATGGGGTCTAGTGACCTGGTATATTCATCAGGGTTCTCCAGAGAAACAGAACCAGCAGGATATGTACATATATTTAAATATTAAGAGATTTATTATAGGAATTGACTCACATGACCATGGGAATTGGCAAATCCAAATTCCGTAGGGCAGGACACAGTCTGGAAAGTCCAGTGAAGATCTTGAATTCCTCACGAACAACGGGTTGATTGAAGTAGAGATAGAAATTTTTACTCCTGACTGCTGAAATCATCCGTTCTACCTTAATGGCCTTCAACTGATTGGATGAGGCTTCTCTGGTTGCCTAAGGCAATCTCCTTTGTTGACTGTAGATATAATCAGCATAGATGAAGTCAACTGACTCATGATTTAAATCCTTCCATGAAATGCCCTCACAGTAACAACCAGGCCAGCACCTGCCAGACCAAACAACTGGACACCATAACCTAGCCAAGTTGACACAAGAACTTAAACATCATACCCAGGTTATGTGAATGTGCACAACCAGCTTTCAATAGGCAGTGAAGGACTGAGTTTGGAGGACGTGGAGTTCCAGCTTGGGGGTGATGCCAGCTGAGGGCTGTAACATTCCCATGGTTACTCAGTCAGTGTGAATCAGAAAATGTTCCGTGATCTGGGGCGCAAGCCTTCCCTGATGATCTCCTGGACCCCATGTTCTGCTGCCCCTGTGTGGGAAGTTGAGGAATTGTTAAAATTTGACAGGTTGGAGATAAAGTGATGGAGATCTGGAAAGCCATTCCAACTCAAAAGAGAGGGAAAAACGCTTTCTCTACAATTGTTTTGGAAAATTTCCACAAATGTTTTTATACTTTTTTTTAAAAAGTAGGTCTTCATATCTCATATGTTTCATGTTTTAAAATACTAGTATGTAGATGGAATTAGAAAACTAATAGTGAATATATATGTCTTAAAGTTTATTCCCAAATATCATTTTTACAAACCCCACAAAATTTTCTCCATGAAAAATTTATCTCTCTATTTTGGCCTACCTTTTCCCCTTCCTTGTTCACCATAGATCCTCAAAACCAATCAACTCTGGTAATGAGAACACTACAGCTTGTAGGATTGTTCAGAGTTTTAGAGGATAGGGTGAGAATGAACAAGTCAGACAGGAGTCCTTGGGAGGCTTGCGTGAGAGGGAGACAGGTCTTAGTACCTCATGTGTTAACCTAAACAATGGAAATGCAGTATAGTCTCAGTTTCTTATAGCGAGGCTCTGACTAGCTGACTAGAGAAAATAGTTTAATTTTCTGTGTTTCAGATTGTTATTCTTTAGAATAAAACCAATGTCTGAAATAGAAGTCGGTAAAGTACATTAAGTTCTTTGGTAGAAAGTTTTTATTTAGAGTACAGGTCATGGAACTGGGATTCAGGAGGTGATAAAAAGCTCTGATTCTACCAGCTAACAAGCAGTGTCATCTCAGACAACTCATTGAAAAAAAACAGGTTTTCTGATTTGTTCTCTCAGGTCTTCCCGGTTTCTGACTGTGATAACTATGAATGTACGAATACAGAAAGGGAATTAAACTTTTTAATGAAATAAAAATATAAAAACTAAATTTGATTACATCTCCTTCAGCTTGTCTCTTAAGATGAATTATTTTCACGAATGGTTTTGTTGCAGGAAAGTTGCATACAGTGGGCTTGCCTCTCTTGGAGAGAACTGAGGTTTCAGTGGGGACCTAGGCTGGGTTTAAACATGAATAGCACAATGCCTGACACACAGTAGGCACTTTACATTTTGTCAGATGAATGAATGAATGAATGAACCTTTGAAAGGCTGCTTCATACTGTCAGAGAAATGAAAGTCAGTGCCTTCTTTGAGCAGTAACAAATTCTACCATGGAATCTTAGGGCCAGAATTGCAGATTGTAAGACAATGATTACTATTTCCTTCTCTGATCAGGTTTTAGGTGAATGAATTTCCCTTCTGGGAGATAAGCACTGATGTCTTGGTCTATTAACCCCCCAGGAGATGTCTTTTACCTCAGCTGGATAAACTCTTAATTACCCAAGCCTGTCTGACTTTCCTGGCTCTCATGAATTTAGAATCTGATCTTCCCATAATATGGTATTCTAGATAATTCTTTCCTGATATGAATCCTTGTTGGTGAGTAATTTAGAATCTTTAAAAATAAACTGGAACAGAGAGAGTATGCACAAATGCCCATTATGCCAGTTTGAAAGGAGGTATGTACCCTAGAAAAGCCATGTTTTAATCCTAATCCCATTATATAAAGGCAGCCATTTCTTCTAATCCCTGTTCAGTACTGTATGTTTGAAATGGTAATTAGATCATCTCCCTGGAGATGTGACTCAATCAAGAGTGGTTGTTAAACTGGATTAGGGGAGATGTGTCTCCACCCATTCAGGTGGATCTTGATTAGTTTACAGGAATCCTATAAAGGAGTAAACATTTTGGAGAATGAGAGAGATTCAGAGAGATCAGAGAATGCTGCAGCACCACGAAGAAGAGAGTCCACCAGCCAGCGACCTTTGGAGATGAAAAAGGGAAACGCCTCCCAGGGAGCTTCATGAAACAGGAAGCCAGGAGAGGAAGCTAGCAGATGACGCCGTGTTCGCCATGTGCCCTTCCAGATGAGAGAGAAACCCTGACTATGTTTGCCATGTGCCTTCTCACTTGAGAGAGAAACCCTGAACTTCATTGGCCTTCTTGAATCAAGGTATCTTTCCCTGGATGCCTTTGATTGGACATTTCTAGAGATTTGTTTTAATTAGGACATTCTCTCGGCCTTAGAACTGTAAACTAGTAACTTATTAAATTCCCCGTTTAAAAAGCCATTCCGTTCCTGATATCTTGCATTCTGGCAGCTAGCAAATTAGAACACCCATATAGTAATTTTAACAGTGATATAGATAAATATGCAAGGAAGTATCCCTTTAAAATATTTTGGTATTTAGAAGACAGTATTGATTTTGGTTGGAAAGCTTATCTTTAGTCTATTTTATTTTATGCATTGTTTTTGACACAGATGTCTTGGTTTATTACTTGAATAAATAAAACCTGATATAGCAAAATGGGTTTCATTTATTTTTCATTTTTGTGATTTGCCTTTGTGTTCCCATGACAAAGTTCTCTTGCTCCTTTGTTTTCCCTACCACTTCCTTCCACACACAGAAATCCTATGGGGAATTGTTAAAGTTTGACTTCAGTTTGGAGTTAAAGAGATGAAGATCTGGAAAGATGCCACCTTCACTGAATCACATAGACTCAGCAACCAGATCTGCCTATTGGAAGAAGAAGGAGAGAGTACAAGAAGACTTTACAATTGAGTGTGTTTGCGATATGTAGAAAAGCAATTGGATTGGGAGTTGGGAGATGGGGATTTTGGCCATCTATATGATTTGAGCTAGTGAGTGTAGACAAGTCTCTTCATCATTCTGGATCTTGATTTCTTATCTGTCAAATGAAAAGATTAGATTATTTTATTTCCTCCCTTCTACCTCTATGATATTAAATCAGTTCTTGCCAATCCAATTATATCTGTAACTCATCCAAAAGCTACAGATTTTAATGACAAATTTCTGAAAGTTTAGATAAGTAAGAATAGATAGAGAAGTCTCTATGTGTTGAAAACCTTTGTTCATAAGATGAGATGCCTCTCCAGTTTCCAAAGGATAAATAGGAACTTAAGCATATTTTAAAGAAACCCATTTTATGCCAGAATATACCATTTTTTCCTAATCTTGAATGTTAAATTTCTTATAAAATATTGGAAGCATTAGTCAAGTATGAACTCTGGCCTGAGATTTGGACAAAAAGACTAGAGTGTAATTTTTATAACTATACTAAAAGGAGTTGTGTGTGTGTGTTTTTTTTCTCCTGACATATTAAAAGAAAATGAGTGAATTTGCTGGAAGGATTTGGTTTGAGTTAAAACCGAAAGTGATGAGACTTGCTGTCACTCAGCTAGCTTAAATCAGTTTCAGAGATGAGCTCAGTTTGCTCTTGGAGTGATAGAATTCTTCTATCACTTGGAGATTTAGTTAGGACTCTTGGTTATCTTTACTAGAAACCATCAACAACTACTAAATGAGGAAGATTCATTATAGGGAAAGCGTTTGTGTGTATGGCTAGGTCTTGTAGAACTGAAGCGCAGATTTGCAGATGGACCTCAAGACAAATTGGAACCAGGGATGCCAAGGCCTCCAGGTCTCTTTTCACCTCTCTTCTCTGTTGTTCTCTGAGCCCCTCTTCACATTTCTCTGAATCATCCTTCTTTCTGTGCATCTACCTTCTCCACTCCCTACCCTCAGGAGGAATGTGACCACCACAATTCCCAGGTTTCCATTTCCTCTCTTTAGAAAAAAATCCAGATTAAGACTGGAATTTCTTAGACCTGATTTCAAAGTCCCCTAAGAAGGTTCTTGGTCCATGTAGGTTGGCTGCCCACTATGGTGAGTGTGGGGATGGGTGCAGCTCACATTGACCTATCAGGTCTGCTGAGTGCCCTAAGACTATAACCATGGCAATCCGGGAATGGGGAGTGGGGCAGCCGACCCAATAAATGCCCAGTACATGCTCAGAGAGCTGTAAACTAAAACTTAGAAAGTGATTGTTTTGTATAAATGTCTTGTCTGGACCCTCTCAGATTTTAGATAAGCCAGCTTTTATAGACTTTGGGGAGTTTTTTTTTTTTTTTTAAAGCTAGTGATCTGTGTTAAAATTAAAGCATTGCCTGACTTGTTTTATAAATACATTTGCTTCTAGAAGTGCAATTGGTTATAATAAGGTAAGATTTTCTGTATTGGAATCATTTTTTCCTCATAATTTTTTTTAACTTTTTTTATTGTGAAATATAACATAGATTCAAAAAAGCAGTACATTTCAAAATACATTTTGACAGATAGTTATGGAATAAATTTCAAAGTATGGTATGGGTTACAGTTCCACAATTTCAGGTATTCCTTCTAGCTGCTCTAAGATACTGGAGACTAAAAAGAAATATCAATATAATGATTCAGTAGTCATGTTCATTTGTTAAATCCTTATTTCTCTGCTAAGACTCCTCCTACTCCTTTGATCCTACTCCCAATCTTTAGGTATATTTGGGCAATAACCATTCTAAATTTCTTCATGTTGAAAAGGGGTATCAATATTATGGGGTAGGGGGATGCAACTGGTTGATGCTCTTGGAGAGACTGGTATCGCTGGGTTTTATGGCTTCTCTGGCCTAGGAATCATCTGGAGGTTTTAGGTTTCTGAAAAATAAATGTAGTGAGTAAGACTTTAATAGAGTCTCAGATAGAGCCCTGGGTACTCTTTAGAATTTATAGGAATATTGTTGGTTGGGACTTGGCATGCCATTTCCTCACAGATTTTTAAATTCTACAGGATGCTAAAAGAATTATACAGATATAAGTCCTTAGGCGAAAGTGGGATAATAGGGTAAACAGATTATCACTATGGATTCCGCCGGTATTCTCTTCAACCCTACAAGTCACTAAGACACTTAATCCACTATTCAAGAACACTTTGAAAACAGTCAAAGCCAAAAAAAAAAAAAAAAAAAAAAAAAAGACAACATAAGCACCACCCTGTTCCCTGACCTGTTATATCGATTCTTTGTGCTAGACCACACCGATGAAACCAATAAAGCGTGGAAGAAAGAATGATGGCTACGCTAGTTGGTATTGTTGGGCTATTGTGTGCCGCGTGTTCAGGCGTCCGTTTCCTTCAGTCTAAAGTGATTAGCAGCTGTGACTCTTGTTTGGCTGCCCTTTGTGTTGTGCATATTTCCTGTGATTGTGTTTAGTCAGTTTTCAGTTTTTGGAATTTAACTTTCAATTTTCATGACCTGTAATTTTTGTATTAACCTGTCAATTACAAGGGCCAGCCGTTTGTGAGTCAAAATGCCACAGGAACTTATTTTAGCACTATTGTGTTTTGTCATTTGAAAATCCCATTTTATCCTCAAGAAGCTTGGTTACTCTTCATTGACTCCTCAGTATGATTCTATGATGAAGTAACAATTAAAATGTCACCCCATTTATCCCATGTCAAAAGAAGGGAGGCCTTAGGAGACTGACAAAAGATTTCAAATGTCCTATAACAATGGCACAAATAACTTTTTAAAAATGATAAAAGTCCTATATACTGAAGCAGCTAAAAGGAAAAATCTAAGAGGATCATATGGTAGCCCATGACAGACTCTGGAATCTGTAACTACTTGTTGAAGAGTGCTTTGAAAACTACTACTTTTTTCTTTCTTTGCTTTCTATATGTGTCATATTATACAATAAAAAAAGTTTAAAAAAATGTTAAAAGGTAAACAGTCATAAAAAATTAGGTCTAGGAAAATATAAATAAGGATCAAGAACAAGAAAAGATCTGGTAGAAGTCAGGAAGAAAACCCCAAAATACATTCAATAAAGACCTACAGAGCTGATAAGTTTGAAAGTCAAATTTGGCTCTTCCTATAAAAAAAAAAAAGGCTCTTTCTGGTGCCCAATTAAAGAGAGACATACTAGCTATATAGTCCTAATTCTGAGAAGCAAAGGAAGGTTGGAAGGAAGAAAGGAATGAGAGAAGAAAGGAGGGAAGGAGGAAGGGAATTCCTTTTACACATTCCACAGAAATTAATTCTCTTAAAAAATCAAATTTTATTTTTCCTTCAAAACAGCAATTAAAAAAAACATTTTAGATAAAATTTTCTAAGGGACATTTAATAAATATTATTAGATATTATATGTACAACATAATTTAACTTTTCTTTATTACATAAATAATCATTATAATAGCAGGCATTGCTCAGTGGTAACTTTGATCTGTAAGACTATTTTCTTCTACATTAAATGCTTCCAAAATACTTGGCTTTCTGAGTTCTCTTTGCTTTTTTGTAGTAATTTTCCAATTTCTTCTCTGTGGCCGCAGTTGGTTTGGCTACCTATAACGGATTTCTTGAAATCCGTTACAGGTCAAAAAACTGGACAACAACTTTTTTTTAATTGTGATGAAGTTTGTTAATTATGTAAAGTAAAAGGACAAAGGCTCTCAGCAAGGGGTTAAAGTGACTCACCTAGGAAAAATCTCAGGAATTTTAATATAGATTTTTTTTTCTTCTGAGTTTGTTCAGAGATGAGGCTTTTGCTTGCTATGACTGTGGCCTATTGTGGATGAATAAAGGTGCTGGACAAATAACTTCTGGATTTATTCATTCAATATCTATTTGTTAATCACTAATTATATGGCAGTGCCTACCATTGTTCTAGGCAATGGGGTGCAGCAGTGAGTAGGACAAATAAGGCTCTTGCTGTTACATAATCTATAATATAGTAGGAATAGGAAATTATGAACAAATAAACAAGACATGAACATAATGACTTCAGATTGTGACAAGAGCTTTGAAGAAAATAAACAGAAGGATGGGGTGGGAGCAGGCGGTAGAAGGTTGAGGGCTCCTAAAATGAAGAGTTTAGTTTGCCTGATCAAAGAGAGCCACAGGGAGAAGGTGACATTTGAGTTGAGACCTGAATGACAGGAAGGGGGCAGCCATGGGAGAGTAGGGCACAGAATGTCCTGGGCAGGGGACAGCAGTGTCCAGTGTGCCGGCGGGATCATTAGTGAGCACAAGTACCTGGAGAAGTCAGAGCCAGGGGCAGGGCCAGGTCACACAGGACTTGCTGGTAGGCTCCAGTGAGGGGTATGGGTTTCACTGGTAAATACAAAGGGAACCCCTTGGAGAGTTTTATGCAGCAGAGGAAACAGAAATTAAGGGAGGAGTGGGTACATTTATGAAGTGACTTTCCTACAGTTACCTAGGATATTATTGTTACTAGACAAAGGCTGTGGATTTTTTTGCCTGACCCGCTCAGTAACCAATTCCTGAGACATCAGAATTTCAAAGAGAGAAAGAGTTTATTAGTAGGCACATAATAGGAGAGCAGATGGCCTAGCAGCCCAAAATCTGTCTCCCCTAACTGCAGTAATTCTGAAAGTTTTATTAAAGAAAATGATGGGCAGGGTTTAGGATAATGAGCACAGTGGCCCTAGATGATCTAATGTAATTATTGAGCATGCGCAGATTCATTACATGCTTAGTCACAGAACGTATGTAATAAAATGGCGGAATGAGGTCTGGGTGACTTGTAGGTTAAAGTCTAAGCTACTGCGCATGTCAGGCAGGCCCATTTTGGTTAGAGCCAGTCTCAGTTATCAAGGTAACTTTGGACTTGGGGTGGGTTACTTCTGGGCTGACCCAAGACCCTTCATTAATAAACATGAGGGGGTGTCTTTAGTGATTACAAGACTCTCAAGTTGAAAAACTGGATAACTGGGTAAAATGAAGGCTAGTCACAAGGTTTTTACAATCACAGGAAGATAGGAGATAAAGGCTCTACAATCATTATCAGAGATCAAGGCAGCTGGATTACAATTTAGAGATTTCAGGAATTTCCCTCTCTCTATTCCAATATATCAGAAAGCAAAAAGGAATATGTATATAATGACTCAGCAATCAAAATCATCCCTTAAATCATGATTTCTGGTACATGATGAGATTTTATACCCTTGCTTTCCAACTTCCTATGCTTGGCATAGAAACCTTAAGACATAACTTAACTCCCTCTGAAAGTTAAAGAGCACTTTTTTTTTGAATAACAGATTTCTAAACTCTGATAATTTTCCTTTAAGTCTCTTCATTTTGAACTGTATGGCATTTAAGGCTTTTCATTATCCAGACCTTCTTTTCATGAAGGGTGGGGCAAGGGAGAGAAATCCAATTATTCAAGGATTTGAGATTTTTCTTGAATGAAACTGCGTTGTAATGTGGACAACAGAGCAGATCATTTCAACCTGTGTAACCACAAAAAAATTTGTTGCAGTGCATATGTTTAGTATCTAAGTAGAAAACCATTCTTAAAGTTTTAGGATCATTACAAAATACAAATAGGCACTTCATAAATTTTTCTTAACCCCTAGATCAGCTGTGACAAAGCTACTCTGAGAGACTTTCTTTCACTAATTCCTTCAGTTCTTTCCTCCTTCCATGTCAGTCCCCACCCCCATCTCTAGGGCATTCAATTTGTGAGTTATCAGGATGATGACTCATCAAGCAAGAGTGGTTGGCACTGTTGGAGAATAAAATATCTAACAATCCTTGGGGTTGCAAATTTAGCACAGTGGTGTTTTTTTTTTTTTTTCATGAAAACGTATTTCTCTTGTGGCTTGGGCTAATTTTTAAGGAGTTCTTGAGTGGAGTTGTAGCCAAGGAATTACAGTAATAATTCTCTTTCTCTGAGCTTGTTGACCTACTTTTCTAGGTCTACTTTGTGAATAATTTTTATGAATAGTGCCCCCCAACAATGATACCTAATCTAGAGAACCAGCTTTACTTTGTGCTTTAAGCAATCAATGTCATAAGGAAAGATTTTCAACTTAAATGAATCGTTCTTACTTTTCTTTTCATGCCATTTTAGAATGCTGATGGCAAAATTCTTTCCTTTCTCATATCCAGTCTCTTTAGTAAGTGAAGTTTTTCTTAAGCAAACTGCTCTTGCAACCATCTTTTTTGGCTGTTTTGTAAACCCTTGGTGGCTGGCTGCCTGTTCTTCAGTTCACTGTGTTGTCTTTTTAGTAGCCTCTGAAGTCCTTTGGGAGAAGAAAAAAAAATTTACATAGATTCAATTAGAAGCTATGTGTTAAAAATAAATGCAGGGATTACATTGCTGCCTACCTGGAGTTACTTTATGCATAATTGAAAGAATTTATTAAATGCTTCTATAGGCCTTTATGAAGTGTAAAGACAGATTGAAGATTTTTTTCATGCTTTCTATAGGCTTGAAGTTTAAGGCAGACAAACATGTAAAGAGGCATTTTAAGACATACAGAAAATGAAACATCAATAGAATGAGTGAACAGGTTTACCACTTCATGTAGTGATCAGTGTGGGCACACAGTGGGGTGATAATAGGAAAATTGTGCAAGTTATAATTTGGACATAACATGAGGGGGAAAATCATCATCTCTATTCGATTTCAACAAGGAAAGATTCATCGTGGAGATGGTCTTCAGGAGCCATTTGAGTGGAGGAAGGAAAAACTTGGCGAATTGGCAGAAAGTAAAGAGGTTTTGAGTTTTGGGCTTCTCTTGAGGTTGTGTGTGAATTTCATCATTCATTATGAAGGAACATAACTAGGTGATTATATATAGAGAGAGTGATTTTGTTTTTCAAGCTGAAAATTAATAAGACTTCTGGATTGTGAATTTACACCCTTTATTCAGGGGTCTACAAAATAGATGTATAGTAGCAGATTACATTTGTTGAAGAGTAAAATGTTGTTAGAAGTACGTATTACAAGATAATAATATACATCATTTAATGCATCATTGAAGCACTTGAAATCAGCTCCCGAACTCTGGGTGTAGACCACCAGGCCCATACATAAGAGGATGGTAGCACTCCATGGGCGATTTCCTTGCCCAGGTGGCAACTACTGAATAGGGCTGCTCTGCAAAGTGTTCCTAAGAGACGAGTCATTGGGAAGACAGGAATGGCACAGTAAACTTGATCCACCTTCACGAATCCGTGGCTTTAGATGTCAAAGTTTGCAGGGAGGTGGGGTTGGGCTTCGGATGCATCTTTGAATGAGGCTACATGTGCAAAAACTGCAAGCCTGCTGTGTACATGAGCAATTCTAGTGCATGAAGAGCAAATCAAAGAAGGCGATCCCTGTTTGGAGGTTTAGGAATTTGTGACAGCTCTAATAATATGCCAGTCCATAAGACTTTGTTGGTTATCTGGGGTCAGTGTCCTGGATTTTGAGTTTCTTTGCCTAGTGGAGAGGTCCTAAAGAATCAGTTAGAGAGCTGTAGAGGAGTGGTTGACAAAGTGGAGCGCACAAGATAATCCAATGGGTATAGAAATAATTTGCATTTTTATTTATATTTTTCCATGTCATATTTTAAATTTATTTTTGTATACAGTATATTAATAATAATAGTAGTAATGTATGCTAGG
Organism: Myrmecophaga tridactyla; assembly: GCA_004026745.1. Classification (NCBI taxonomy): domain Eukaryota; kingdom Metazoa; phylum Chordata; class Mammalia; order Pilosa; family Myrmecophagidae; genus Myrmecophaga; species Myrmecophaga tridactyla. The sequence continues at coordinate 34,607 of PVIY010012691.1, forward strand.
GGTAAGTGCTGGCAGGATTCAGGGAAAAGGTTTTAAACATTGGTTGGCTTACCATGCTCAAAACAAATACTCTCTACATGATAATTTTGTTTAAGGCATATGCCTCTTGTAGCCATAATGATTTTTCTGAAGTAGGGCTGGAGCACCCAGAACTGTGGGCAACAGGCTATTTTGTGATACTCCTAACCAGCAGGGCTCTCTCCCAGTCTTGAATTCTCATGCTACTTAAGCATAGCTTTGGTAGAAGAGATTTGGAGTAGGGTTGCCAGATTTAGCAAATAAAAATAGCGGTATTTGGAACATACTTATACTAAAGAAGTATTTGTTGTTTATCTGAAATTAGAAATTTACCTTGGTATCTAGTATTTTATCTGGCAGCCCTAGATTAGAGTCACTTTTGTTATGTTCTTGGGCAAATTATTTCTCTGACCCTCACTTTCTTTGTAATACGTAGGTTGTTTTAAATCTCTTTTTTTTTTTTATAATAGATGTAAGCACTTAGCACCATTCCTACATATAGTAGATAAAGGCTTCAATAAATTGCAGGTATCATCATGATAATGACCCTATTATTTTCAGCCCAGTTTCAGGTATTTATGTACAAACCTAATCTCCTTTTTAGAATCTGGGATCCATATCTGCACAGACTTGCATATAACCAAAGGATGCTTAATTTGTTGAATTTTTCGTAAGTGCCATCTCTGTCTGAGCACTTCTTTTTTTTCTTCTAATTGGTTGGCCCCGTCTATTACCTCTCCTATCTCCTTTCCTTTCCCTTCCTCTTCTGGAAGATGAATCCTTTTTTGTTTGTTTGTTCTTAGGTTATTTCAAGCAAGCTAAGCCCTTGTAGAAACTGATTCACTCTGCTCCTATATGCCAGTAGATCCTACAACATATCTATAAGGTTTACAGTTCACATTAAATTGAACAGCTCCTATGTGTAATTCTTTAAAGCTCCAGATGAAAATGAATGGCTTTCACTAGAACCATTGCAAAGATTTCATGACATTTGCATTCAAGGTGGTAGAAGCAAATAATTATGATGCTGGTGGCTATTTTGTTGAGTTTGGATGGTTTAAAACAACTTGTCCTATGTTAACTTGGCATTACTTGAGGGGGTGCTAACAGTCCCCACTATGACTGTGAACTTAGTGTGATAGAAGCTTAGACATTTCTATAGAATTATGAAGTATGACAATGGTCTGGTGGAGGAGGGAGGAGGGGATCCAGGGGCAGTGACAGAGGACGGCAGAGGGACTGGAGAGGAAGCAGAGTGACCCACCAGAGACCACGCCACCGCTCTCAGGGTCACAGCAGTCGGGATTCTAGATGACTAGTATGCCACTGCACCAAGACACTAATGGCCTTCGCTGGTCTGCCGTGTCAGCTCTGTCCACCCCTGACTTACTATCAAGAGGGGTGATTAAACTGTGCATAAAAGATCATCTGAGTCACTTTATTAAAAAAAAAAAAAAAAAAGACCTTGACCTTGTCATCCCCCGTTCCAACTCCACCATTACTCTCCCAGTGGGCCACCCATTCTTCTCAGGTTTTCTGGGGCTCTGGCAAGGATCCTCACTCCCCAACATGCAGGCTGCAGAGAAGGCAAAATCAGGACACTGGACAGTCAGCTCTGTATTGTCAGCATGTGGCCCTGTTCCGTGAAATGATGCCCTGGATTGAACTTTCAGACATGTGGAAAATCATTTTCTTCTATATCACTATCAGAAATCAGTTCCCAAATGCCTGATGGGGGGATTTTCTTTCAGACCCCCAGGTGTTCCATTTTGAAAAGCTGAAGGGAGATATGTGCAGTTGGCAAAAAAGAGTGCATAGGTGGATGCCAGGAACATTTTGGTTACTCCAAACTGGCCAGAAGACTACACGGAGTGCTGGGTTTCATAAGCCTTGCAGTCACCTATTTGGCAGGAATGGGGGAAATGAGTCCCGCAGAGGCGGCTGCTGGGCGCCTCTGGGAGCAGCCCCTGCCTGCTTTCCCTTACCCTGCTGCTATTTGCCAGCAGTTTCCAGCACCACGGCTTCCATCCTGAGCTTTGCCTTTCACCCCTTGCAGCTGGCTTGTGACGCCCTGAGCAAGGCTCCCTATCTGCACCCCAAATTGGGGTTCCACCTTCCATATGGCCATTTATACCAGATTTCCTGTTCTCTCCCAAGGTGTTTGCATTAAGATTCAGATTTTTGAGCTCCTAGAATGCATGGTTAGAGTCCAGGGTTTTTTCTGGCGCTCTTACTTTGGGAGGCGTTTTGGAGAATTCAGTGCCTAGTTATCACTTTTGGTGCAGTAATGTCTCTGTTTCCTTGACTCTCAAATGAAGCTTTGAAAGGAATAAGTCTGGAGTTTCTCCAACCCTCACTTTCTATGAGTCTCGGAGATGAAATAACAGATTGGAGCACACTGTAGAGCACAAGTGGGTATGGAAACCTCAGATGCCACTACTGTTATGATTATTGTTATGCTGTATGCAAACTAAGGTTCAGTACAATACTGATTTCTTCCAATTCATAGTTCCTGCAAACTGTCAAATTTTTAAAAATGAGAATTGAATGTCTGCTCAAAGAACTGATCTGTCTTGAAGCTCCAGCAATTAACTTTTACTCATTTAACAAATATTCATTATCAGGCTCTGTGAAACACTAGGGTCATAAATAATAAAAAAGAAAGACCTGTCCTTGAGATGTTTATAGCCTAGCTGAGAAGACAGACATTGAATAAGCAATTAAAAGTGTGATGAGTGTTGAAAGAAGATTGGGATGCTGTGGAAATGTATAATAGGGACCACAGCCTGGTTGGGATGTAGAGAAACCTTCCTGCCAGGAGTAACTCTGTCCAGGTTAATAATAAGAACTAGCATTTATTAAATATGATGTGCATGGTTTTTCATTCAGTCTTCACAAGAACCCCAGCAGGTAGGGACTGTTGTTATTTCACTTTCCAGATAAAGAAGTCCAGGCACCAGGGGTGCAAAAGCATGCCCCAGACGCACAGCTAGAGACAAAGCCTGGATGCAATGTCGGTAGTTGTACACAAAGCCCTCTCCTGACCCTGGAGCAGAAAATGAGAGTGAAGGGGAGCTGGGTGAGTCTGGAGAGAAAAGGAGGGGTCAGACCCCGCGGGACTTGATTAACCATGTGAAATTCTGTTGGAAGGAAGCATCAGTTGGTGTGTGAGCTTGGGAGTGAGTTTCCTCATTGTCCCTTTGCTCCTTAAGGTAGTAATGCGCTAGTGAAAGAAAAACACACTGTCTTCTAATTCAGGAAAGAGGGAGACAGTGGTTTATAGATAGCTAGAAATATAAGGGTTTCTTAGAAGTAAAATTTCTTAGGTCAACTTTTCTCAGAACTGAGGTAGATTGTGTAATCTAATCTTCCGAAAAGCTTTGGGTAATAAAACTCTTTAATGATTTTAATGAAATTCTACCCGGTATCTGTTAGGTGGCAATGATGGAGGCCCCCTGTTTTGGTAATAGAATAACTCAAGTCATAGATACATTGACTCTAGCAAATTCTTTCCTCAGTCCTTAGAATTACAAATTTAGGGCAAATATATGAATAATGAGGAAGTAGAATGGTGGGAGGGAGCGCTTTACTCCTGACATGCTAGCATTCCTCTCGAAGCTCCTCATGATGTTTAAGAGAAGGGTTTGCTGAGCTACGTTTAGATTCTCTCAGTATAGTTAGAATGTTTTAGCCTTAACTACAAAAGGAGAAATGTAGTGTGCTCACTCTGTTTAGTTTATCTGTGTCCTGGACAAAACTGGTTGCACAGAAGGACACGAGAAGCTTAGGAAATGGTGAATATCCTCAAGGAGTTAACAGTTCTCTTGGGAAAGTATTTAGAGGGCAAGTTTGCATTTAGCTGATCTAATACAATCAGGTATGGTGAATTTTACCAGGAGAGGGAGGGTGAAAGTTGTCAGGGAAGAGTTTGGAGAGAAAGGGGGACATGACCTTGGGGGATAACAAGAAAGACATTCTAAGCTTGGTCAGCCGTGTGTGTAAAGTCTGGGAAGTGACTTTTTAAAAACATATAACTTAACAAGCAAGCAAAACAGTAATACTTTTCTACTCCTCATGGGAGGACAGTATTTGCAATCTGACATATTTTGGGGTTGAGTCATTTTGTGATAATAGTGTTATGTCTTGTCGCCAATGATTAAATCATTAACCAGGCCCTTTTCTATTTTCCCCAGATACTCAGTAATATACGGGTCTTGACTAACTGGAATACTTTACGTCTTTTGCTTGTTTGTTTTGTAAATGTAATGTGGCTGTGTATGTATGTGTTTGTCCTTGTGTGTGTTTATTTTGAGGGAGCTGCCAATTATGATTTCACATGTTTCTTTGTAAGAGGTTCTATTCAGTTATAGGAAAGGGGTGAGGATAAATGAAGCATGATCATCAGCCGCTGGTGGAGGCTGGCATCTGGCTGAAGCCGGTGCCAGTGCTGTCATGGAGCCCTGGCTGATGAATGTGGCCCACTGTATTTTATGGGTGATTGAAAGGGGCCAAAGTAAGAGACAGTCAGAGTAGGTAGAAGCCAGGAGACGTCAACAAGGAGCTGTTGTTACCTTGCCAAGGGAGCTATCTAGATAACCAGGGACAGGGCCCTTCTGAGCCATTGCTGCTCTTAAGCCTTGCACTCTTGCATGACTGGTTACTTCTGTGTATTATCTTTCATTTCCCTCTTCCCTCCTCTGATTCAGGAAATCATGAAGAAGACATTTGTTCTAGTTTGCTAGCTGCTGGAATGCAAAATACCAGAAATGGCATGACTTTTAAAAAGGGAAAAATAATAATTAAAGTTCATAGTGAAATTGTCCAAATTAAAACAAGTCTATAGAAATGTCTAATCTAAGGCATTCAGAGAAAGATACTTTGGTTCAAGAAGGCTGATGACGTAAAGCATTTCTTTCTCAGCTAGAAGGGCACATGGTGAACATGGCATCATCTGCTGGCTTTCTCTCCAGGCCTCTTGCTTCATGAAGCACCCCGGGAGGCATTTTACTTCTTCATCTCCAAGGTCGCTGGCTTGTGGACTGTCTGCTTCATGGTTCTGTGGCATTCTGAAGCTTTCTCCAAAATACTTTTTCTTTTAAAAGATTCCAGTAAACTAATCAAGACCCACATAGAATGGATGGAGACACATCTCCATCTAATCAGGTTTAATACCCACAATTGATTGAGTCACATCTCTGTGTGGAGATAACCTAATCAAGTTTCCAACCTATAGTGCTGAATAGGGATTAGAAGAAACCATCACTCCCACAAGACTGATTAGGATTAAAACATGGCTTTTTTGGGGTACATAAATCCTTTCAAACCAGCACAACAGCCTATCTATGGAAAATTGGTATAACAGTGAAAAAGTTATTGATTAGTCTTCGTCACGGAAGCATATTTCACACTGACAAGATCTATCAGCATATATTAATATGTGAGTGTTGAGCTGTATAGAAGATCCATAGATTTTAGTGACTAGACATATAAGGAAATAAGTAATCCTATAAGTGAAGCTGTAGATGTTTATAGATAAAGAGAAACAAGTGATAGTGATATCAATGCCTCCATACGGATATTGCTAAAATTGCTTCTGGGAAACTCAATTCAGTTTTACGGCATTCATTTTTCATGCTCCTCTAGTCACTGGAAATGACATACTCTGGCACATCCCCCAAAATTCAACATTTACTCACCTCCTTCAGCTGACCTTATTCACAAATAAGGGGAAAAACGAAGCCCATCTCAAAAAATACCTGGAGTTTCAGAGTTAGGGCCCTACAAACATCATAAAGACTATTATTCAAAAGATCTGTGATAGTTCTGGCCTTTGGTCAAAAAGCTCTCTCCTCACTCATTCAGATCTGAGGGTGCCTATGCAGATTTGAGAATCGCATTGATTCTCAGGTCCTGCCCTGTTGCTTGGAATGCAGTGCTGGGCACAGGGCAAAGCCAGAGGCACCATGCTTACAGAGACAGAAGTCTTCCCAGGATGGCCAGCTGGACAGCAGGCTGGCCGCAGAGAGTTGAAGCGATGGTTCTCTTTTTCAAGAGAAAGAAAAGCTTGAACTTGTCCTGAGTTGCTAGTTCTTTCCTATCTGCCCCCTTTTGTTATCTCCATAACCCCTAACCTTCCTTCTTTTGGGTGTGGGAGAGATTAAAATCTTAACTCTGCACTCTACAAACATGGAAAATTTTAATTTTTTCGAAAAACTGATAACTTTGTTTTCATAACCCTCTGCTCAGGCGTTGAGAGGAGGAGGAGGAGGAGGAGAAGGGAACTACTTAGTTTTACCAAATAAAGTACCCTGGTCTCATCTGATACTGGTTTAAATCTTAGACCTTTCTAAAAATGTAAATCTTCTACCCTCCTGCTCAGGCTAATCTTTTGTAAAGCAGCAGCAGCTGCTGCTGGAAACAGCTTGTTTCAGAGGTCACCACGGCCTGCTTTCCTTGTCCCACTTATGTTCTCCCCATTTTTCCCCGTTTGGCCTGCCACCCCTGCAGGAGCAGCATTTAGAGCTAGAGGGTAGGGGCACCATCTTCTTACAATCTATGGGATCAGGAAGCCTGGGGTGTGTTCACTCCACTGGTTTATGCCATTCCCTGCTGTGGTCCCTGGCATGGTGATGCAGCCTTGGCTACAGCTGGGTGGTATTTGGGTGGAAAGAAGTGCCCATGATTTAGACCTCGGACATTCTGTTTCTCGTGGCCTCTGCTAAAGTGGAAACTTCAGTTACAGGTGGCACACAGAATTTTCAAAGGCAGCAGTTAGCCTCAACCCAGCTATACAGCCCAGAAGAGCCATGTGGGGATAGTCACATTTTCCTGTGGCTCTTGCCAGCAGTACATGCTGTGCCCCTTGAGACTGAATAACTCAACTTAGCAGAGCAATCCCAAGGCTATTGGAAAGCCACCCTCAATTAGCCTCAGGTGGGTCACAGAAAACAGCTGGGCTGTTGACTTGATCCTAAAGCTGTGGAGAACTGGGATGCCAATGTGCTCACTTTTTTCATTCCCAGCTTCTTCACACTATGGTCTCTTCTCACATTACTGGCTTAGGTATGGATGAGCCACTTGCCATCGAAATCTCTAGATGAGGAGTTCACTCCATTCCCTAATTTACAGAAACGTCTCCAAACATCAAGGAACTTTAGTGTAATATGCTCAGCCACTCCAATTGAGGGAAAGTGAGGGATACAGGCAGTATTTTAGTTCGGCTTACCTGGAAGAGTAGACAATTTTTTTTTAATTACCATACAGTACAATTGCATGTTCGTAAGTTCTATGAGTTTATACCAAGAACCACTGGAAATCACTGATCTTTTCCTCAACATTACAGTTTTGTTTTATCAAGAATGTCATATAGATGGAATGTATAGTATGTAATCTTTGACAATGGTTCCTTTCACCAAGTACAATGATTTTGAGATTCAACAAAGTTATTGCATGTATCAATAGTTTCTTCCTTTTCATTGCTAAGTATTCCATTATATGGATATACCATAGTTTGTTTATGCATCCACCTGTTGAAGGACATTTGGGTAGTTTCCAGATTTTGGTGATTATGAAAGACTGTCTGTAAATATCCATGCTCAGGATTTTGTGTAAACATACATTTTCATATATTTATGGTAAATACCAAAGAGTGGATTTGTTGGGTTATTGGTGAATAGTCTGATAAGAAACTTCTAAGCTATTTTCTAAAGTGACTGTGTTATTTTTTGTTCCCAACAGCAATGTATGAGAGATCTAGTTTCTTTGCATCCTCCCCAGCTTTTGGTATTTTTTATTTTTGCCATCCTAATAAGTATGTAGTGCTATCTCATCATGGTTTTAACTTGCGTTTCTCTATTGGCCATCCTTATGTCATCATTTAAGTAATTTCTCATTTTTTTTTCTTTGCCAATCTAGTAAGTGTGTTTTTGTTTTCTTATTGTTGAGTATTGTTTTCTTATATATTGTGTATGCAAGTCCTTTATCATATACATGGTTTGCAAACATTTTCTTTCAGTCTATAGCTTTTTTTTTTTTTTTTTTTTACAATCCACAAGTATTTTAGTTTTTACACTTCTTATGCCATAAATTCCTAGGGAATAGGTTCCAGAAGCTCAGGCTCCTTTCCATTGGTTCTCACAAAGTGTGCTTCTCTGGGTGGAACAGGCTGGTGCTTCAGTTGAACCCAGGTTCCTTTCTCTTTGGCTTCCTTTTTTATCTGATCATTTTGTTTTACATGCTTCGAGAAGCTATCTTGGCTCTTACAGTGCTTCATATACTCAATAGGCACATTAATTCTCTTGGCAAGAATCTTGCCGTTCACATTATGCTTGTAACATTGCTGACAGCATGCTGCGTGACATTATAGACCCTCCAGTTTTGCCATGGTAACATTTGTGGGGCATTCTTTTTGGACAGTGCCCAGTCCCTTGATGTCTACTATCACGTTTCTTGTAGATTCGCATGTATGTGACGGGAGGAATAACTCCATGTCTTCTGAAAGGCCTAGAAAACATATAGCGGGTACCTCTCCTCTTTCCCTTTGTTTTCATCATTTTGGCAAATTACTGGAAGATGGTGGTTCCACCTGTAGCTTGTTTTAACATTCTTTTAACAGTGCCTTTCGTAGAACAAAAGTTTTTATTTTTGATGAAGTCCGATTTATCACTTTTTTACTTTTTATGGATGGTGTTTCTGGATCACCTTGTCTAAGAACCCTTCACCTAACCCTGGGTCATAAACACTTGTACTTATGTGAAAAAACTTCTAAAAGTTTTAGGTTTTATATTTAGGTCTATGATTCTTTTTTTTTTTTAACATGGGCAGGCACTGGGAAATGAACCAGGGTCTCCGGCATGGCAGGCAAGAATTCTGCCACTGAGCCACTGTCTCACTGCCCTTATGGTACATTTTTAGTTAATATATGTTTGAGGGGCTGGGTTTGGTTTGAGATACACTTTTTTGCATAGGAATAACCAATTTTTCCAACACATTCATGGAAAAGGCTATCCTTCTGTAAGGTGAGATCTAGTTTTGATATTTCAAATATGTATGCCTTGAGAGATTAAAAAAAACATAAGTTTTAAGCAATTATATATAATGTAGGAGAAATTTAAAATAAACAAGACATCCCTTTGGTACTTACATGTGAAAGTTGGATGAATAAAATACAATTAAATTTATATGTCTGAGATGAGCAACTAAACATTTGAGTTTTTCCTTTACTGTAGATATCTTTTCACAAAAATAAACCATGTTTTTCCTTGAAACTGCACAAATGTAAGTTTTCATCATTAGATAAACATTCAATTTCTCATCATTTCTCTGAAGAACAATTTAACAAGAATCTAAACATCATTCAAGACTAACATGCTGACAAACTAGGATTCCTTGCTAAAACAGCTCCCTCAATTTGGCAAAATGCTATCTGATTCCTGTTTTTCAAAGTAATCCCAATTTACATTTAATTAATTGAATTTCCCTAAAGGTATGCTGTCAAAAGTGCCTGAGGAGTATCCTTTCCGTGCATTTCACCATTGGGTATCTGTTTTACATGAAGGGAACAATCACAATAAAAACTCTATGTCTTTTTTCAGGCTATTTGTTACACTCAGATATTCTCAGGCATTAGTCTTTTAAGTGAAGGATAGGATCCACATTTGCAGTTTTTCAAAAGAGCATTAGCTATTAATTTTATCAACTGACATCATTCTTTAACTCAGTTCGTATCTCTCCAAAGTCAACATTGTACAACCCTGTTTCTCCCTAGAATGATTTTTGTCAAAGGTAAAGAAAATTAACCCATATGCCTTATAAGTTGTACCTATTTGAATTGTACAAGTACTGCATGCATAGTCTTTGTGGAAAAAAAACTACAATGGCTTCTTGTAGTTCCTCACCATTTCCTAGAGGCAGTCCCAGTAAACATTTCTACTCCCATATTATGTCTTATCTGAGGCAACTCTGTGACCTCAACAATCATTCATAACCTGTAAAGCCACCATCAGAAGATATAAGTTTTCATTATGCCATATACCAGTGGGGTTAGGTCAAGACAAGAGCCACAGTGATTTTGCAGTCTCTTGGTAAATTAGAGCCTGTATTATTCAGGGTTCTCTAGAGAAACAGAACCAACAGGAGAGATCTGTGAATATGAGATTTATAAATGTGTATCACTCAACCATGGGAATGGAAAAGTCCAAAATCTTCAGGGCAGCTGTGAAGGATCTGGATGAACTCCATAGGAGAAGCTCGATGGCTGAAGAAGCAGAGAAAAAGTCTCTCTTTTCCCTTAAAAGTCTTCAACTGATTGGATTATTTGTTGTTGGTGGGAGGCATGCCTTAGTTGATTGCATATGTGATCAGCTACAGATATAATCAGCCACAGATGAAATCAACTGACTGATGATTTAATACACCAGCCTTCTGTTTATCAACCAGCCACAAAATATCCTTGCAGCAACGGTCAGGCCAGTGCTTGCCTGACCACAGCTGGGCATCATCACTTTGCCAAATTGCCACCAGAACCTAACCATCACAGAGCCCTTCTTTCCTTATGCTGGGGAGAGAATGATACAGAGTGTATGTTTTATATTCTGTCCTCTAGGGAGAAATGAAAATTAAAATGTGGTCTTTGCTTTTAGGGATTACCTTCAACACTGTGGTCTGGGCTCTCCAAATCTTCATTCCTCCCAGCTCTCACAAGGTCATCTTGCCTTCTCCTTAACTTTATTTCTCTTTAAAACTTGTGGCTGTGAGGAAAGAGAGTGGGCACACTAGCTGCTGGACAATGAGGGGTGATGAATAGGGAGATGCCTTTATGAAGAGAAGAAGACTTTAACTAGATGCTCTAAGAGCCTGGGTTCTGCATTTCTTCACTGTGGGCCATCCTCCACTCAACCCACCCCTTGATGTAGAGCTGTGCTGGTTTGAAATAATGTATGTACCCTAGAAAAGATATGTTTTAATCCTGATCCTATTTTGTAAAGGTAGCCATTTCTTCTAATTCCTATTCAGTAGTGTATGTTTGAAACTGTAATTAGATCATCTCCCCGGAGATGTGATTTGATCAAGAGAGGTTGTTAAACTGGATTAGGTAGAGGCATGTCTCCACCCATTCTGGTGGGTCTTGATTAGTTTCTGAAGTTCTATAAAAGAGGAAACATTTTGGAGAATGAGAGTGATTCAGAGAGAGCAGAGCAGAATGATATAACTGCAAGAAGCAGAATCCACCAGCCAGTAACCTTTGGAGATGAAGAAGGAAAATGCTTCCTGGGAAGCTTCATGAAGTAGGAAGCCAGGAGGAAAAGCTAGCAGATGATGCCATCTTCACCATATGCCTTTCCAGATGACAGAGAAACTCTGACTGTGTTTACCATGTGCCCTTCCACTTAAGAGAGAAACCGTGAACTTCATCAGCCTTCTTGAACCAACGTATCTTTCCCTGGATGCCTTTGATTGGACATTTCTATAGCTTGTTTTCTGGGCCTTAGAACTGTCAACTAGCAACCTATTAAATTCCCCTTTTTAAAAGCCATTCCATTTCTGGTATATTGCATTTGGGCAGCTAGCAAACTAGAACAGTGGCCTTGTGGGAAGCCTTGAGAATTTCTACAGATTTGATTAGGCACTTTTGTAAATAACAAGAGTTTTCTTACTTCCATGGGGAGATTACATGGTCTAATGGTGTTTTCAAGAAACTTCATTCATTTATATATGGCTTTCATGATCTTTTCCAGAAGTAAATATTCCTGAAGTCAAAATATGATGTTCTAATTACATGCTTTCTTTTTTAAAAAATATTTTTGAGATCTCTTCACACACATACAGTCCAACTATATTATACGAATAGTGGCTCACAATATCACCACATAGTTACATATTCATCACCATGATCATTTTTAGAACATTTGCATCACTCCAGAAAAAGAAAGAACAACTCATAATACCATACTCTTACCCCTCCCTCATATTGACCACTAGTATTTCCATCTACCTAATATTTTTTACCCCTTATTCCTCCCCTAATATTTATTTTTATGCTTATTATTTTTACTTATCAGTCCATATCCTGTATAAATGGAGCATCAGACACAAAGTTTTTTAATCAAACGGTCACATTGTAAAAGCTATATAGTTATATAACCATCTTAAAGAATCAAGGCTACTGGAATACAGTTCAACAGTTTCAGATACATCCTTCTAGCCACTCCAATATACCATAAACTAAAAAGGGATTTCTATATAATACATAAGAATAATCTCCAGGATAACCACTCGACTCTGTTTGAAATCCCTCATCCATGGAAACTTTATTTTGTCTCATTTCTCTCTTTCCTCTTTTGGTGAGGAAGGCCTTCTCAATACCTTGATACTAGGTCCCAGCTCATCCTGGGAGTCCTGTCCTATGTTGCCAGGAGATTTATACCCCTGGAAGTCATGTCCCATGTTGAGGGGAAGGCAGTGAGTTCACCTGCCAAGTTGTCTTAGAGAAGTCACATCTGAGTAACAAAAGAGGTTCTCTGGGGGTGACACTTAGGCATAATTATAAGTAGGTTTAGCTTCTCCTTTGCAGGAATAAGTTTCATAGGGGCAAAACCCAAGATCAAGGGTTTGAGTTGGTTGTTCCCAACGCTTGTGAGAATATCAGGAATTCGCCAGATGGAGAAGTTTAATATTTCCTCCTTCTTCTCAGTCCCCCAAGGGCACTTTGAAATACTTTTTTATTCTCTGCCCAAATTACTCTGGGATGTATCAGGGCATCACACTAACTTGTATAAACCAACAAGACCTCATGCACTATTCAAGATTCCATGTAATTATGGTGTTCGAATAAACTGACCCTACAAGTTAAATATGCTCCCCAAAATATAAATTTTGCACCAAATGAACATCTTTCCCTTTGGTCTCACACAGGAGTTGAAGTTTTAAAATATGGACCATATCATCCTTTACCCTGTATTCTGATTTCCCTTAGTCCTATTCAGATCAGCTTCATTCATATCTCTAGTTGAAGTCTGATCACCTTTTCAACATTAACAATTGCTATATTGGGTAGTGCTGACTGTCATAGCTTCAGAGCTCTATCTTTGAGTCTCAGATGTCACATAAATACCCGAAGTCTCAGTGAATGACCACGTTATACACAAATAGCTCAGTATCTCAGAATTTAGGAATAACAGTTACAACTCTGGAATGATGTGACTGCTGTAAGAGTTTACACTCTAGAAACCTTTACAATAGGCCCCAGTCTATTGTCAATGCTCTTGACTTTAATTTTCCAGGTTTGTATATTATAGTTAGTCCATATGTGCGAGGCATGATAATATTTGTCTTTTTGTTTCTGATATTTCATTCACCATACTGTCCTCAAGTTTCATTCATCGTGTTTCATGATTCACAACTTCATTTCTTCTTGCAGCTGCTCAGTAGTCTGTAATATGTATACACCACAGTTTCCCCTTCCATTCCTCAGTCTTTGTACCCTTAGGCCACCTCCATCATTTGCAAATCACAAACACTGCCGCCATAAACACCAGTGTGCAAATGTCCATTTGTGTCCCCCTCTCAGTTCCTCTAGTATATAACCTAACAACAGGGTTGCAGGATCCTGTGGCAACCCCACCCCTAGCCTCCTGTGGAACCAGCACACTGCCCTCCAAGGGGCTGTACCTCTCAAGCTTCCCTACCTACAGAATATAGGTATATCTCTTTCTCTGCATTTTCTGTAGCACTTGTTTCTTTCTGTTCATTTTAAAACAGTTTTATTTGCATGTCATACAATCCAACCTAAGTAAATAGCCATACCTTCGCCACCATAATCTATATGAAGACATTTTCTTTACTTCTGCAAAGAATCCATACCCCTCCCTCATGCTGCGCTTGTTGACATTTAGTTTAGGCATAATGCCTATGTTATGTTCAGTGGAAATGTATTACAACGTTACTGTTAACTATAGACCTTAGCTTGCATTGATTGAATTTTATTCTTTATACCACCCTATTTTCAACACCTTGAAATGCTGACATGCATTTGTTCTCCCTCATGCACAAACATTCTTATATTTGCACAATTAACCACCATCATTGTCAAATCTAGGCATTCCTAAGTTATACCATCCAAGTCTTTATCCTCTCTCTTTCTTTCTGGTTTCATACATGCCTCCAGCCCTTCTCCCTCAATCATAATCACATTCAGCTTCATTCAGTGTACTTATATTATTGTGTTACCATCAGATAGTATTGTGCTATTCATGTCTGAATCCTTATAATCAGTCCTGTTGCACATTCATTGTTCTTTCAGCACCAAATACCCAATCTCTACCCTCTTTCTATTTCCTGATAACCTGTGTTCTTAACATTAACTCTTAAAATTCATTCATTAATGTTAGTTCATATTAGTGAGACCATACAGTATTTGTCCTTTTGTTTCTGGTTAATTTCACTCAGCATAATGTCCTCAAGGTTCATCCACATTGTTACATCTGCATGACTTTATTCTGTCTTACAGCTAGCTGCATAGTATTCCATCATATGTACAACAGCTTGTTTAGCCACTTATCCATTGATGGACATTTGGGTTGTTTTCATCTCTTGGAAATTGTAAATAATGCTACTGTAAACATCAGTGTGCAGATGTCCATTTGTGTCCTTGCCTTTAGTTCCTCTGAATATAAACCTAGAACTGGGATTGCTGCATCATATGGCAATTCTATACTTAGCTTCCTGAGGAACCACCAAACTGCCTTCCAGACAGGTTGCACTATTTTTACATTCCCACCAACAATGGGTAAGTGCCCCTCTTTCTCCACATCCTCTCCAGCATTTGTCATTTTCTGTTTGTTTTTGATCAAAAAACATTCTAGTGAGTGTGAGATGATATCTCATTGTGGTTTTGATTGGCATTTTCCTAATAGCCAGTAAAATTGAGCATCTTTTCTTGTGCCTTTTAGCCATTTATATTTCCTCTTCTGAAAAGTGTCTGTTCACATCTTTTGTCCATTTTTTAATTGGGTTGTTTGTCTTTTTGTTGTTGAGTTGTAGAATCTCCTTATATATTCTAAATATGAAACCCTTGTCTGGTTTCCAAATATTGTCTCCCATTGCATAATCTGCCTTTTTATTTTCCTGACAAAGTTCTTTGATGCACAAAAGTATTTAATTTTGAGGAGATCCAATTTATCTAATTCTTTCTTCATTGCTCGTGCTTTGGGTGTAAGGTCTAGGAGACCACCTCCTATTACAAGATTTATAAGATGTTTCCCTACATTTTATTCTAAAATTTTATGGTCTTAACTCTAATGTTTAGATCTTTGATCCATTTTAAGTTAATTTTGTATAGAATGTGAGATAGAGATCCCCTTTCATTCTTTTGCATATGGATATTCAAGTTCTGCAAACACCATTTATTCTAGAGGCTGCTCTGTCCCAGTTAGGCTGGCTTGACTGCCTTATCAAAGATCAGTTGTCCATAGAAGAGAGGGTCTGTTTCTGAACACTCAGTTCGATTCCATTGGTCAGTATATCTATCTTTATGCCAGAACCAAGCTGTTCTAAAGTCAGGTAGTGTGAGACCTTCTACCTCAATTCTCTTTCTCAAGATGCTTTAGCTATTCAGAGCACCCTGCCCTTCCAAATAAATTTGGTTATTGGTTTTTCTATTTCTGTGAAGTAAGTTTTTGGGGTTTTAATTGGTATTGCATTGAATCTATAAATCAATTTGGGTATATTATAACTATATTTAGTCTTCCAATCCATGAACACGGTATACCCTTCCATTTATTTAGGTCTTCCATGATTTCTTTTAGTAATTTCTTGTAGTTTTCTTAAGTTTAGGTTTTTTGTGTCCTGAGTTAAATTTATTCCTAAATATTTGATTCTTTTGGTTGCTATTGTAAATGGAATTTTTTTTCTTTATTTCCCCTTCAGATTGCTCATTACTAGTGAATATAACATTACTGATTTTTGGGGGTTGATCTTATACCTTGCCAATTTGCTGTACTCATTTATTAGCTCTCGTACTTTGCTGTAGATTTTTTTAGATTTTTGACGTATAGTATCATGTCATCTGAAAACAGTGAGAGTTTTACTTCTTCTTTTTCAATTTGGATGCCTTTTAAAATTTCTTTTTCTTGTCTAATTGCTCTGGCTAGAACTTTCAGCATAATGTTGAAAAGGAGTGATGACAGTGGGCAATCTTGTCATGTTCCTGATCTTAGAGGAAAAGCTTTTAGTCTTTCCCCAAAGAGGATAATGTTAGCTGTGGGTTTTTCACATATTTCCTTTATTATGTTGAGGAAATCTCCTTCTATTCTTATTTTTTGAAGTGTTTTCAAGAAAGAATGTTGAATTTTGTGAAATGCCTTTTTCTGTATCAATCAAGATGATTATGTGGCTTTTCCACTTTGACTTATTGATATGGTGTATTACATTAATTAATATTCTAGTGTTGAATCAATGTTGCATACCTGGAATAAATTCCAGTTGGTGTGTATTTTTCTTTTGATGTGCTGCTGGATTCAATTTGCAAGTATTCTGTTGAGGATTTTTGCATCTATATTCATTAAAGAGATTGGCCTGTAATTTTATTTTCTTGTACTATCTTTGTCTGGCTTTGGTATTAGGGTGATGCTGACTTTATAGAATGAGTTAGGTAGCTTTCCCTCCTTTTCAATTTTTTTGAAGAGCTTGAGCAGGATTTGTACTAATTCTTTCTTGAATGCTTGGTAGAACTTACAAGTGAAGCCATCTGGTCCTTGTCTTTTCTTTTTTGGGAGTTTTTTGATGACTGATTTGGTCTCATGTGATTATTTTGTTGAGGTCATCTATTTCTTCACAAGTCAGTGTTGGTTGTTCATGCCTTTCTAGGAAGTTGTCCATTTCATCTAGTTTTCTACTTTATTAGTATACCATGGTATGCTCTCATTACCTCCTTTATTTTTGTGCTGTCGGGGATTATGTCCCCTCTTCCATTTCTGATTTTATTTGTTTGCAACCTCTGTTTTTTTTTCTCAGCCTAGCTAAAGATCCATTGATTTTATCAATTTTCTCAAAGAATGAACTTCTGATTTTGTTGATTTTCTCTACTGTTTTCACATTCTCAATTTCATTTATTTCTGCTTTAGTCTTCATTGTTTCTTCCCTTTTTTTTTGCTTTGGAGTTAGTTTGCTGCTCTTTATCTAGTTCTTCTTTGCAAACAGTTAATTCTTTGGTTTTTTTTTCTCTTTCTTCTTTTTTAATATAGGCATTTAAGGCAATAAATTTCCCTCTCAGCACAGCCTTTGATGCATCCCATAAATTTTGATATGTTGTGTTTTCATTTTCATATGTCTTGAGATATTTACTGTTTTATCTTGTAATTTCTCCCTTGACCCACTAGTTGTTCAAGAGTGTGTTGTTTAACCTCTGTATATTTATGGATTTTCTGGCCCTTTGCCTGTTATTGATTTCCAGCTTCATGCCGTTAGGATCTGAATGTTTTGTATGATTTCTTTTAAAATTTATTGAGATTTGCTTTGTGCCCCAACATATGGTCTATCCTTGAGAATGATCCATGAGCACTTGAGAAGAATGTATATCTTGCTGTTGTGGGGTGTAATGTTCTGTAAATGTCTCTTAAGTGTAGTTCATTTATCATAATATTCAAAAATCTGTTTCCTGTTGTTTGTCTGTCTAGATGTTCTATCCATTGATAAGAGTGGTGAATTGAAGTCTCCGACTATTATTGGAGAGGCGTCTCCTTCTCTCTTCACTGTTGTCAGTGTTTGTCTCATGTGTTTTGGGCACTCTGGCTTGGTGCATTAATATTTATGATTTTTATGTGTTCTTGATGAATTGTTCCTTTTATTAATACATAGTGTCCTTCTTTGTCTCTTTTAATTGTTTTACATTTGAAGTCTAATTTCTCAGATATTAGTACAGCTACCTTTGCTCTTTTCTGGTTGTTGTTTGCATGAATTATCTTTTTCCAACCTTTCACTTTCAACCTATTTTTGTCCTTGGGTCTAAAGTGAGTCTCCTGTAGAAAGCATATAGATGTGTCCTGTTTTTTAATCCATTCTGCCAGTCTATGCCTTTTTATTGTAGAGTTTAATCTATTAACATTTAATGTTACTACTGTAAAGCTAGTACTTTCTACCACCATTTTGTCTTTTAGATTTTATATGCCATATCTAATTTTTTTCTCTTTTTACCTTTACTGATAGTCTTCATTTCTACATTCTTCTTCACATGTCTTTCTCCTGTCTTTTCTTATCTGCCTGTAGTGTTCCCTTTAGTATTTCTTGCACAGCTGGTCTCTTAGTCAAATTCTCTCAGTGACTGTCTGAAAATATTTTAATCTCCAACTCATTTTTCCCCCCCACTCATTTTGAGGGACTGTTTTGCTGGGTATAGAATTCTTGGTTGGCAGTTTTTCTCTCATAATCTTAAACATATCATTCCACTCCCTTCTTGCCTCCATGGTTTCTGCTGAGAAATCCACATATAATCTTATTGAGCGTCCCTTGTATGTGATGGATTGCTTTCCTCTTGCTGCTTTCAAAATTCTCTTTTTGTCTTTGGCATTTGACAATCTGATTAGTAAGTATCATAGAGTAGGTCTATTTGACTCTGTTCTGTTGGGGGTATGCTACACTTCTTGGATACATATTTTTATGTCTTTCATAATAGATGGGAAATTTTCAGTGATTTATTCTCCTCCATTAATCTCTGTGCTCCTTTTCCCTTTTATTCTCCTTCTGGGACACCCATAACATGTATATTATTGTTCTTCATGTTGTCATTCAATTCCCTGAGACCCTGCTCATATTTTTCCATGCTTTTCCCTATCTGTTCTTTTGTGTGTAGGATTTCAGATGTTCAGTCCTCTAGTTCACTAATCCTTTCTTCTGCTTTCTAGTCTATTGTTGTAGGTCTCCACTGTGCTCTTCATCTCTTTTCTTGTGCCTTTCATTCTCATAAGTTTTTTTATTTGTTTTTTCATCGTTTTGAGGTCTTTTTTTTCTTTGCCCAGTGTCTTCTTTATATCCTCCCTCAACACTGATTTGATTTTTGATGAGATTTTGCATGTCTGTTCAAACATCCTGAATTTTGTCCTGTTATTTGAAGTGTTGGTTTGTTTCTTGGACTGGACCATATCTTTGATTTCCCTAGTATGACTCTTATTTATTTATTTTTTTTGCTGGCACCTGGGCATTTGATTTCCTTAATTAGTTTATTCTGGAGGTTGTTTCTACTCCTTTACCTAGAGTTTTCTTGTTAGATGGCTTTGTTCTCTACCTGTTCTTTGGCATTCAATTTAACTTACTTTAGACCTGTAGCATAACTTCTGTTTAACTGATTAGAATTTTTCCCCTCTGGTTTTTCTGGTTATTTCTCTGCCTACATGGAACTTTTTTTTGAAGAGATGTAATCAAGAACCCAGTCAAATTTTCCCAAACCAGACCAGCCCACATCTCAGGAGAGAGTAACCAGTACAGAGTTTCCCTGAGGGTATGACCCAGCAGGTTTTCAAACTTTCCTATGTAAGCCTCTGTACTTTTGCTATCATGCCCTGCATGTGGCACTTGTTTGCCTACAGCTTCCAAGCAGCTTAAAGTGATGAGGTGCCTTTAGTTTCAGTAGACTCTCCCTGCCAGGGGCGTGGTTGAGACAGAGGTGAGGTAGTAGGATGGCTTTAGTTGCTTCTGTTTTCTAGCTTGTAGTGCCTGAATTTCCTGAAGAAGGGCCTCCACTTGAGCTGCCCTCCCCCCCCTTTTTGGGAGAATATACACCCTTTAAGGTACAGTCCCCATCCATCTGACTCTCAGACATGCCTTAATCCTGCCCTTGCCTGGGGCAATGCTGGAGTCTGAGAGTACTCACAGTTCTATCCAATCAGCTGTTAAGAAGTTGTTTTTTTTTTTTTAAGAGCCTTTTCAGAGCCAGACCCCACTTCCCAGGTTTGCCAATAAAGAGCTGGAGTTGGTACACGCCTCTATGTACCCCCAGCTCTATGTGCTCCCTTTTCTTGGGGTCCAGCCCTTTTCCAGTATTTTGTGCTGTCCAACTCAAAAAACCATTTTTTGTTTGTTGTTTCCATCAGTTTTCATTGACTTTTACCTGTCAAATCCAGATAAATCTAGTTTTATCATATTGAAGTCAAGGTCTTCCATTTATTCGGGGTGGTCACTTAAAGCCCTTTTGTGTATAATAGAGGTATCACTATTAGACAAATTGCTGTGTGGCTAGATGATATGTGGAGGAAACCCCTTGTTTCACAGTTGGCCAGAAACCCAAGGAAGGTATTTTTGCTTTGTGGTGACATCAAGCACTGAATATATAACAAGTGACCTGATTCATACCCTCTTGGAGCTTCTGGTCTAATGAGGTAGAAAGGCCAGTAATAAGAAAACATAAAACAAAAACTAGAATGACAAATTGAGAGAAATATACTACAAAGGAAAGGAATATGGAACTATGAGTGAAAATAATGGGAGGGGATAGTGGGGTCATACTTTACATTGGGAGTCTAGGAAAGACCTTCCTGAAGTGATAACGTGAGCTAAGACCTGAGGGTCGGGAAGAATTTCATCCAAACAAAAGAGTAGAAAGGAGAATTCCAGTAGGAGTACAAAGGTCCTGAGGTGGGAAAAGGTTTGGTGAGTTCAAGGAGTGGGAAAAAGGCTAGTGTGATAGGATTTCAGAAAAAAAATAGGGGAATAGCCTGTGGAGATTTATTTATTTATTACTTATGTATTTTCAATCATTCCAAGTGCTATGGGAAATCACTGAAGCCCTTGGGGCAGGGAAATGGTGCAATGGGATATGTACCTTTAGCTTGCTCTGACCACTGTGTGGAAAACCGAAAGGATAGACAAGAATGCCAGCAGAGGTATACAGTGGTTCAGGAGAGAGATACTGTGAGCTATAGTGTGCAGGTAGAACTGAGAGGACATGGGAAAGGATGATGAGTTGAATGAGGGAAAAGGAGGATTCAAGGATATTTGCTCTATTTCTTACTTGAGCAACTGGGCAATGGCAAGATTGCAGAAAAATAAATTGGGATGGAGGAAGTAAGAATTCAGCTTACAGTGTGTTAAGTCTGAGATGTTTCTGAGTCATCCAAGTGGAAATGTCTGGGAAGCAGTTAGTATAAAGGCTACAGCTCTAGAAAGAGAATGGGGCTAGGTATTAAAGTTTAGGAATCACCAGTATATTGGAGATACTTACATCAGCAGAAATAGGTACTCTCTCAGGGAAAGAAGGGGGAGGGAAAAGGGTAGAAGGTCAGGACTTTCAAAGATCAGGCAGCAGAGGAGGAACAATAGTCAAAGTGTTCACAACTAATCAGAGTGGCAGTCTTAAAATGGGCCCTCCTGGGGCACCATATTGTGCGAGGCTTTAACCCTTTAATTGCTACAGTGAATAGATGTTTAGCAGTGTCCATTGGAGAGGCCAAGACTACGGGGTGGGTGGACAGGATAGTAGCTATTTACAGAGGTATGAAGTATTTCAGTATTTTAGCAACTGATATAGCTAAACTTGACCTGACAAGTTGACTATCAGCCCGGATCACAGAAGGGGAGGCCAGAGCTGCAGGCAGATGTTTTGTTGTCTAGATCCCTGGAGGGTTAATTGCGTCTAATGGTGCTGTGATGAGGCAATGTAGAGACCTTTCAAGAGAAAGTTTAGTAGAAGGATGAGGGTGAAGCCAAATTCCATGGGCTCAAGAGTAGAATCTGGAGACCACTTTTGGAGAAATTTGGCCATGAAAGAGAGTCAGGAAATGAGGAGGTAGATGGAGGGATTCATAAAGAAACAGTAAAATAGTTTATATACTGATGAGAGTAAGAGAGGGAAGGTGAGTGATGGTAAGGCGGACTCCAGGGTATTGCCTGGGGCGGGGGTGGGGCACAGTTTTGAGAAGGAGAGGGGAAGTAGGAGAGAGGGCTCCTGTGAGTACTAACGTAATCACAGGGCTGGGGGGGTGGGGGGAGAGGAATGCAGACGCAGTCTGGTTTGTAGGTGTGGGTTTGGGGATAGCAAGATGAAAGGTGTTGTCTGATAATTTCTAGTTTCTTAATGTAGTGCCAACTGAGGTCATCACCAGTGGACTGGGAGATGAAGTGGAATTTTTGGAGCAAGAGAAGCTTCTACCCAGTCTCTGGAATTTCTGCACAGTGAATTCCTTTATTATTAGTTTTTTCTTACTTTTCTATTTCTCTTTCTTTTTGCTTTGGTTCATTTGTTTTGAATCTGTGCAAACTGGGCAGGAGTTAGAGGAATCTTTGACTGTAATTACACCAGATGGACATTAGTGTTCACTTAGCTTTAGCAGATGGAAACTAGAAAACCAGAGAAGGGGTTTTGATGGCTGGTGAGAGAGCGAGACTGATGATGGGAAAAGTGGACAGGCACAATATGTATTTTGGAATCTGGATGAACTGTTTAAAATGATAGCACACCTTGCTAAAATGGCTTCTGTTTAGCCCTGTTCTGATTTGTCTTTGCATTTTCCTGTGCTAGTTAGACTGCACACATGGAATCTGTCCAACCCTTCCATCTAGAGCTTTCTCTTTACCTCGTAATTATACAGTGTGTCAAAACTCTGGCTTCTCCTCTACAGGGAAGAACTGTTCCAAGACACAATTCAGGGTAAATCCAAATGTACAGACATTCAGATTCTGCCCTGCCTGATCACTTAGGGTACAGGAAGGTTCACTTTATTTACAAAGTAGCAACATAGCAAACTACCCAGAGGCCACAATAGGCTTTCTTTGTGACTTCTTAGTTTTAGATTTTCATTGGAATAATTTCTTTTGTCTGCCCTATTTTAAAAGATGAAAGGGAAGGAAGTTATCCCATGAGAAAGTTGCTATAAATGATCACATTTAAATGAGTTTAGAAAGCAAAGGGCAGCGACAAGGGACACAGTATTTACCATCAAGGAGAAAAAGGCTCAAACTGACCAACACAGACTGTCAAGATAATAGAATTACACTGGAGTAGAATGTATCTTTAATATGGCAAGTAGCAGTATTTTCCGTCTGTGAAGAGAGGATTTTAGGAAGTTCTGTGCTCTCTTTACTATTTGCATCAGGGTGGATTCTGAATGTGCAATTGTTTTGAATTCTGTTGTCTACCTTCGATTCGGCTTTCCAGTCGGGTTAATGTAATCTGAACAGAGGAAAAGGAAGCACTGGGAACATTAAATCTGTATGGCCACAGGTCACTCACAGAATGCAGTATGGATAAAGTCTGGTCTAGGATTTCAGCACGCCCTAATTGCGTAACCTCGCTTTGTCAACTCCATTTGTCCTGGGAGCCCTAACTATATTTACCTCTGGACCTTTTGCCTTTCCTTGATGTCATGAGATTGAAATACACCGCCCAGCCCATTCACTGGAGGATACTAACGATATAGATCATTGAAAAAATCTACAAGTCGTCTGGGAAGTGAAGGTGACTTCAGCTATGCATGGATGGCCTTTTTGTCACCCTGTAAGAGTTAGGCTGGTCTGCACTAAGCCATAGCGACAAAGTGGTAACCTCCCAGTCTCAGCAGCTTAGCTCAGCTCATGCAAGATCGAGTGAGGATAGGTTAGAGAGATCAAGAGGGGTCACACAGAGGCTTTTCACTGCCCCAGCCCAGAAGTAGCATCCGCTTCACTTCTTCACTCCCACTCCGTAAGCTTCACTTCTTCACTTCTACCCACATGACTACAACTGTACGAGGGCATTGCCTCCTTGCAAGGGACCTGGTCTTCCACTCTTACGTGGGCCCAGGAAGGAGAAGCAAACAGATAAAGGTGAGTTCTACAGATTTCTACCATAGATTTTTCTTCCTGCCAGCAATATGCGTGTGTCCATGATTTACAATGTTTGTAATATCCTTATTTTCTAAAGGACTTGATTCAGAAGTCCTCCAAGTCTAGAATTAGAAGAATTATCAGGAATAAATATTATTTGTATGATTAAATGTTATTAAGGGTGAAAATTAATACCAGAATTCCTGTTCAAGAATAGGCTTTTATTTTTTAAAAATCCATTTTTATAAGATGTTTTCAGATTCATTTAATTAGCACACAGATAATATAGAAATGAAGTTTACCAAAAAATATGAAGTCCCTGGAGGACATTTGGCTGGTACCAGAAGATTCCTTACTGAATTTTTCCACATACAAAGAAGTAGGGGAGATGGAAGGAAGAAAAAAGAGATGGTATAGAGTAAAGAAATGGGATCCGTGGCAGAATAATTATAAAGCTCTAATAATATCACTTCCTTCCTCCTTCCCTTCCTCTGTATTTTGCTTCCTCCTGCCTTCCCTTATTTTCCTTCCTCCATCCCTCTCTTCCTTCCTTCCTTGTTTCCACAAATATCACTGTGTCTAACATGTGCTACAAACTCGCTGAACTGAGGGCACGATTGTAAACAAAATTAGTGATTGTTCCTATATTAGGGCAACACTGGCTCGTATAATAGATGAATTCCCAAATCTCAGTGGTGGGACACAATAGAAGTTTACTTTTCATTCATGTACAGTCCAAAACTGAGTGAGCAGCAGGAGGTGATTCAGGGACCAGACGCCTTTGCTCACTTGGTTTCACCAAGTCAACGTATAGCTGCCAAAGGGCTGGTGTACAGCAGCCAGTGGGAGGGGAGCACACACAGAGGACCCCACGGGGATGTTTATGGGCCTTAATGGACCAGAGAGAACAAGCCAAAGGAGTCTTCTTTTAGTTTAGGGAAAGAAAACCCAAAGTTTAAGTCATTCATATGTCAGTACAGAATGTACTGCATTGAGTAACTTCTCTTCCAGGTAACATTCTAGGTACAAGGGATGCAGCAGTGAACAAAACAGACAAAATCCTTCCCTCCGAGAACTCCATATAAACTTGATAATGTCCATAACCCAAAATTCTACATTCAGATCTATGCCCTAGAGAAAATCTTAAACGTGTACACAAGGAACCGAGTATGAATGGATAGTGCATTACTGTTTGTAAAAGAAAAAAAATGGAATCAAGTTTCCAGCAACAGGAAAATGGATATGTAAATTAGAGTATATTTATTAATTGAATAACATAAAACAAATAAACTGAATAAGCTTAAGTTACAACTATTAACATGAATCAATCTCAAAGGCACAATATTGGGTGAAAAAAGCACATAGTAGAATGATCACTGCTATGCCAGAGCTACATTTACCTAAGTTTTAAAACCTTGACAAACAATACTGTATACTTTTTATGAACACAAATATATATTAAAAGTGGAAAACGTGCCTGGGAACGTTGAACACAAAACTCCAGTTATTTACCATCTCTGAGGAGGAAGCTGATCAGGAAGAAGTACACACGGGCCTCAGGTGTCTCTTTAAAGGATAATTTCTGTTAGGAAAATTTGAAACAAATATGGTGTAATGCTTACAGTAGATAAAGCTTGAGATACAGGTACCTGAGTGTTTAACTTATTCTTTATTTTTCTATTACATGTGGGGTGTTTTTTGGTGCCCTCTTTAACCAGGCTCAATTTCTTCCTATCCTCTTCCCCAACACACATACATGCTTATGCTCATACACACACTCAATCACTCAATCACATACACACACTCACACATGTGCTCACCCTCATGCTGTCACACACACAAACACATATACACCCTACATATATCCTCTGACTAATAATCCCTCAGCCTCTGGTGCTGAGAAGAGGAGCCTTTCATTTTTGCCTTGTAGGTGATGCAGTTGGGCTGGGAGTGGAAAGGAGGGCAGGAGTAGTGACTTCCAGTGGGAAGGGAGTGGGAGGTCGGGACAGGTTCACGGCAGGTTACCTCACCTGTGTCTCAGCAAGGCAGCACTGCCCGACCATATCTTTGGTGCATTTGTCATCTGGAATCTGGCTTCCTAGACCCTTCTATAGCTCTTGTAACATGGACCCCATTAATTTTATTATTTTAAAGAGAAATCAGTGAACTGAAATTTTGTGACTTTTGGAGTGGCAATGCACTGTGCCAGGACCTTCATAGAAGCAGGCTATTCTCCTTGGAATAACTATCTTTTCTTTGGGTAAATGTCAGCCCCTTTGGGTCACCTTGACTGGGCAGACTGATTGTTATATTAGCAAAGCATTTTTAATTGCACAAGTTCGGCTCCCTGATTGCTATCATATAACCATGGTTACTGTTAGAGTCAAATCTTCTCCTTGAGTCTAGAACAACACAAGCATAAAACCAGGTGACCTGAGATAAATTTGTGGGTAAATATTAATTTACCAGGCCCAACTCCAGCTCTAGGTTCAGCTCCAGGCATGTAGCCCCAGAACTGACTAGGCCAATGTGCTATTCTCTGGTCCACGATGCTTCTCATGAGTTTTGTTCTCTCTTGATTGTGCTTTGGGAGTTTTCCATTTCATTGTAAACCTCTTTATTTTCTCACTTCATCTCTCATCATCTTATAATAAACTTGGCTTGCTCTAAATCACTCTGTCCAAGTATGCTCACCCCTGGGGACTTCATCTTCTTCTATTCTTTCTTGGAGAAGAGAGGAGAGGAGAGGGGAGGGAAGAGGAGGAGTGGGGGGG